>ONZH01014001.1:0-298773 GCA_900303285.1 Rhinella marina | reverse complement strand
GATGCAAGCAAAACTGGGGGAATTTATCATTAGGAGAATATTTGAAGTCAGTTTTGCTTGCATCTTATGTTTAGAGTACTTTGTGCCACATTTATCAAACGTCACAGGTGTTTGATAAATGTGACTTGTCTTAAACCTAACACTTTCTGTCTAGAGAAGCTACTCCACTTTTCTACTCCACCCTCCTCCTGGAGTGAGATTGCGACTATTTTGCGACTTTTTAAAAAGTCGCAATGATAAATCTGGAGTGAAACTCATTAACATGGTAACCACACCCACTTTCCCACCCATATTACAAACTGGAGTGAGTGGTGTACACATGCAAAAAGTCGCAAAAATTGCGCAAAAAAGTCGCAAAAGCCCTATCGTGCGACTTTTTGAAGACAGAATTCTGGAGTGAAGGTGTGATAAATCAGGGCCACTGACTTCAAATATTCTCCTAATGATAAATTCCCCCCAGAATGTCTACATCTAAGAAGACGTCACTGGATGTAAGAGGTATGTGGCGCTGTATTAGGCTACTTTCACATCTGAGTTAGTGATTCTGGCAGGCTGTTCCAGCAGAGAACAGCTGCTGGAATTCACTGACTCCGGCACTGCTAGATACAGAATGCCGCTGGCCAGTAAAACGGCAGCGGTAAAGCAGTGCAGTGTGTAATTGTGAACAGAAGAACCCTTGCCCTTGCCGGGCTGCCTGGGTGAAATTAAGGGTACATCTGGGTTCAACTCTGAACCCTGACAACCCTTTTAAGGTTTTCCTCTCGTTTTTTTTTTTGCCCGGGGCACTTACAGGGAGAGGGGCGTGGTTTAGCTGGTTGGGGGTGTGGTTTGGCAGGTTGGGGGTGTGGTCTAAAATGTCCTCCTTTTTGGGATGAAGCAGGTGGCCCACCCTAGGTACACCAGCGGTTGGACCCTGGTTGTCCCTACGCAAATCAATGGTTCAGGCGTATCGGGCCAATCCCTTGAGGTAGTTCTGCTGGCTGTGCAATGCTCTCCCTGGGTGGCAAAACCTGTCACAGCTGGGGTTCCAGAGTGGCTTGGGCAGGGACAACCCACCATTCCTCAATCTATGGGGGCTCCCCCAGTATCTCTGGCTAGTGGTAGGCAGTTCCCCCTCTGCCACGGGTTCCTCAAATTACAGCGTCTCAACATGTTACGGTGAAGGTTCCTGGAGGGCCCCCCAGTCCCTGCTGGCTCTACCTCATACACTGGGATCTCAGGGCTCACCTTCCGCTTTACTGTGTATGGAACCGCCTCCCACCGCCCATCCAGTTTTCCATTTAGCCTCTTGGCCCGGACTATCACCCGATCACCTGGCACATACTCATCCCTCTGCATCGGTCTCAGGTTGGGGTGTACTACTTGTTTCAGGCGTTCCCCCACAACCCTGTGTACTGCCCTAAGCCGGCGACGGTGTTCTTGTGCCCATGCGGTGGTACTTCTCGGCGGTGGCTGCATCGGATCTGGCATGTGGAGATCCTCAATCTCCTGACCTGCTCTCCCGAACATAAGCATATGTGGAGAGTAACCAGTGGTGCTGTGGACCCTATTATTATAGGCCCACATCAGCTCGGGTAAATACTCTGGCCACCGAGCTTTTTGACTATCCTCTAAGGTCCTCAACATCTGGATCAGCGTGCGGTTAAACCGCTCGCAGGCCCCGTTCCCTTGGGGATGATATGGGGTTGTGCGGGAGCGTTCCATACCATAGAGCTGATACAACTCACTCATCAAAGCACCCTGAAAGCAGGCCCCCTGATCTGAGTGAATCCTTCGTGGACACCCAAAATACTTGTATAAAACGTTTACAGACTGCCTCAGCAGCTGATTTCAGCCGTCTGATCCCTAGTGGGTACAGCCACTGCATATTGTGAAATGGTCCGTCATGACTAAACAGTAGGAGTGTCCTGAGGTAGAGTACCCGATCTGAACATAGTCAATCATCAAGAGTTCTAGGGGTGCAGATGATTGGATAGTTTGTACAGGGGCTCGTTGCTCAGGGCTTTTACTTAGCCCGCATGGCCTACATTTGAGACATGCCTCGGTCACCATGCCCCCCAAGTCTGGACAGTACACTAAGCGCTGGAGCCACTTATATGTCTTATCACTCCCAAAATGGGCACCCCGCTCATGGGCTTCACGGGAGGCCGCTGGTCCCAGTGACATAGGAATGACAATCTGCTGCCGTACTGCAACTCTGACTGTATGTATATGGTCCGGCACAGGATTCCCTGGGTCACACTCAGCTTATCCCACTGTCTCAGTAGCTTCTGACCCACCTGTGTTAGACTGGCTCGCTCTTCTGGCCAAGGCCTGATTTTAGTCCGGACCCACTCTTTCACCTTCCATAAGTCTGGGCAGCTATTTTGGACCCTCTCCCAATCTTCCAATGTCTTCCCCAATACCATCGGCATCCCTGAGGCCACCCCACTTGAGTGTGTTACGTTCTGAAATGATGGAACTCTACCCAGGTTTGGGATTTCAACATCTTCTAGTTCTTCATCACCACTCTGAGTTGGCAGCCCTACAGGGACTCTGGAGAGGGCATCAGCGTTTCCATTCTCCCTCCCTGGCCGAAACTGGATATGGTAGCGGTACATGGAGAGGCGAGCCAACCACCTCTGCTCCAGGGCACCTAGCTTGGCGTTTTCCAACGGGTTATTGTCTGTCATCACGATCACTTCTGCGCCCGTCAGATACTCTGCAAATTTTTCAGTCATGGCTCACACCAGCGCCAGAAGCTCTAACTTAAAGGAGCTATAGTTGTCAGGGTTGCGTTCCGATTCTCTCAAAGACCGACTGCCATAGGCGATCACTCTCTCACGTCCCTCTTGAACTTGGGATAGCATGGCTCCCAGCCCCTGTAGACTCCCGTCAGTGTACAATAAGAATGGGCTATCGAACTGGGCATAGGCCAGGATCGGGGCACTGGTCAGAGTCTTCTTCAACGCCTCAAAGGCTCCTTGCTGCCATGGCCCCCACTCAATGGGGCGATTCTTGGGCCCTCCTGCGGTGCCCCTCAGCAACTCATTTAGTGGGCCTACCAGATGCGAGAACTTGGGTATAAACCTTCTATAATACCTGGCCAGTCCAAGAAAGGCCTGCATTTCCCGAAGGGTCTTTGGCTAGGGCCACTTCTGCAAGGCTTCCACCTTGCTAGGGGCTGTACTCCTTCTGGAGTGACCACATGTCCTAGATACTCTATGCGCTGCTGGAACAGTTGGCACTTCTTGGGCTTGATCTTCAGCCCATGTTCTCGCAGTTGTCCCAGGACCTGCCACAGCTTTTGAAGGTGATCTTCGAATGAAGTTCCAAACACCACCACGTCATCCAGATATATCAACACTGACTCAAAGTTTAAGTCTCCCAGACAGTGCTCCATCAGGCGCTGAAATGTTCCCGCAGCATTGGACAGACCGAACGGCATCCGGTTGAACTCATAGAGTCCCATGGGTAAGATGAAGGCTGTTTTCGCCTTGTCTTTTTCGGCCACTGGCACCTGCCAATATCCGCTGGCCAGGTCAAGTGTGGAAAAATACTTGGCACGATCTAGGGAGGATAGTGACTCTTCGATCCATGGAAGAGGATAGGCATCCCGGACTGTCTGAGCATTCAGTTTCCGGTAATCCACACAGAACCAGAGACTCCCATCTTTCTTCCACACCAGGACCACCGGTGCAGCCCATGGGCTTTTACTCTCCTGGATCACTTGATTCTCCAGCATGTTGGCCACCATTTCTTTTACCTCCTGGTACAACTTGGGCGGGATTTGTCTGTACCGCTCCCGAATAGGCACAGCATTGCCGGTAGGGATTTCGTGTTCAATGGCAGTAGCACACCCAAAGTCTTCATCATGTCTTGAGAATGCTTCCTGGTACTCCCACAGGGTGTCTTCCAGAAGCTTTTGCTGCCCTGGGGTCAGGGACCGAAGATCCACCCCCATCAGGGACATGATCACTCGACTGTTCCACTCTGCCGTTGGGGTCTCTCTTTGCTGGACCTTCACTGCATAAGTCCAAGCCTACCTCCCATCAGGCTGTAGTGTGAAGCTCCTCCGTCGGAGGATGTCGCCCTCAGGTACATGGACTTCAGCCAGCAGGGTATTCCCAGGAACGATCAACTCACTGTCCAAGACATTGAGACAGCGTATAGGCACGCACCCATCTTTCATGGTAACGAGTGCTCGGGCCACTAGAGGGTGGGTCTGTGCTTCTCCCTGCAGAACAGGCTCGATGAGGACCTCCAGTCCATTCAGTGATCGCCCAGCCCCCACTGGAAGCAAGAACATTTTCTCTTGTCGTGATGGAATCTTTACTGGGGCTCTCAGCGGTACCTTCACATACCCAATAGGGCGTCCTGGCCTGATGCTCTTTTGCAAACTGCAACTCCTCACCATCTGCTGTAGAACCTTCTGAGTTGGTCGGTGTGTGGTGGCCCGCTGCCAGTATTTAGGCCCTTCTTTGGCATAGAGGCGGTGATCTAGGTCTCTCAACACATTCATGCCCAGCGTTACATCTAGTCCACTTCTGGAAAGATGGTTTACTAACACGACCCCCTTTTTGCCAATATCTTGTCCAAACAGTCAGACCTGCATCCAGACTATCCCTTGTACGTCCATCCGAGCATTATTAGCAGCTGTCAGCCTGATGACACTTCCATCTTCTGGCTCCATCATGTGACCAAAGTGTCTTTCAAAGAACTCCAGAGGCATCAGGGTGCACTCTGATCCTGTATCAACTAGACAGCGTACCTTTTGTCCCTCCAGCTCAGCTTCCATAACGGGGCTGCTGGCATACAGGTCGTGTTCACCACGTACAGGGCTTAGCTTTTGGTATACCGCCGCAGGACGCCCTGTTACTGAGGCGGTTGGGAGTTTAAAGCCGGCTGAGGCTCCATCTGTACCAGGCAGTCTCTGGCAGTATGACCATATTGTCGGCAGATCCAGCAGAGGGGTCCCCTTCTTCTCTGCATCCCAGATGAACCTTGGTTGGTGGGTCCTCCCATCCGAGGCACCCTCTGTGGAGGAGGGTAGGATGATGTGACCATTTCCGGAGTCCTAGATGAGCCTGCTTTTATCTGGGACACTTCCAGGCGGAGCCCTCTCACTTCTGCCCCTAGGGCCTGGACTACATCCTTCAGTGATTCTGAGTCTTCAGGACCCTGTTGCCCTCCTGTCACTTGTGTGCTATTCACTGCCTTCATCTCGACAGCTATGGGCTCTTCTTCCCTCTCTATAGCCTCCAGGTAAACATCGTAGAAGGTCAGGCTGGCATTTACCCAGGTCATCTCTTGCAGTTTATTCTGTACCAACTTGTTGGACAGCCCTAGAATGAACTGGTCACGTAGTAGCCGGTCCACTTCCTTGAAGGCTCCCATAGCCTCTGGATCTCGCCGCTGTACTTCATTCAGCATCTCCTGTAAGGCATTAGAGTATTGCACTATAGTCTCGCCCTCTCGCTGTGGCCAACTGAAGAAACCGCTTCGCAATAGTGCTGCTTTGGTTCGCCCTCCCTGAGATCCGTCCAGCAAGGAGAATATTTTTTCCAAACTGTCTCTCCCTGACTTGGGCCATACCATCACTGTCCGTCTAGCGTCACCCTCTAGGGCCCCCACTGCTATCTCAGCACGTAGCTCAGGAACCAGGTTACACAATTTAACTATACTGCGCACCCTTTCTGTTCAGTCCTGCAACGTCATATTTTTACCGTCAAATTTTGGCAGATGTCGTATCAGAGCCCCAGCTGATAAGTACCGCTCCAGGGGATTGTTTCCCGCCACATTCCCTTCCATAACGATCGCTGTATCCTGCCGACTACGCCAAGATGTAAGCCATGTACCGGGGTGGGGTCCCCAGGATACAGCAAGTATTTAACGTTTGTGGGAAGGAAATACCCCAAGCATATATACATACACTCAGCTGGAGGCTGAGGCACTTGTGTTACACAGCACGGTGCTCTATCAATGTGCGCCCAGGCTTCTCCACAGTTTTGCCTATCTGCAGGTTATAGTAACCCAGCAGCTATACCTTTTAATACCCTAATCTCCACGAACAATTCTGTAAGTGTGGTTCAGGAGCGCCGGCGGTATAACACAAACGCTTACAAACTTAACCAATCAACACTAAACCTCAGAAAGAGTATAACCAGTTGTTTGCCACAGTAAACCCCACTTCTGTAGCCAGGTAGCTTGTAGCCTGCAAACCACCTGTCTAATCTTCAGGCTTTTACCCAGTAGCTACTGAATTGGCGCCAATAACATAATGCGGTGCGTGCACGGTTACCCACTGTGTCTGCACAGTGGGCCTCAGTTCTTTCACTGACCCGGGTCCGTTGGGTACCTTAACTTTCAGAAGTATCTGGTAGAGGATCTCATCCGGCAACCACGCAGTCTCACTGACTCTTCCACTTGTCCTCTCAGCAGGGCTCCTGATGGTAGTTCTTCTAGTCTGTAATATTGCAACAGTCTCTGTTCCAGATCTCCTTGCAGAGACTTGCTCCCTTAGGGAATAGTCTCACTTGTGGATCACACTAGGAAACACAGACAGTAGCTCTTTCTCCTCTGCCTCTTTGCAGCACACTCTCAAGATGGCTGCCACACACTTCTCCAGTCTGAAGCTCCACCTCTGCCGAACAGGATCTTTTGGTCATTGAGGGAGCTATAGTCTTTCCTGTGGTAAACAGTGACATCTTGTGGCCAAAAATGAAATGTCAGTTTAATAACAACTATAATTACAGGAACAGGTGCATTCACAAAATGGAGGCTGTTTCACCACCTTACAATATTTTCTCCATTCACTACCTGGGAGATCCACAGCGGACAAGTATAGGCATTTTCAATGGGGCGCACGACTGTGTGTTCCGCAGCGTTGCGGAACACACGTCGGGCGGCACCCGTAGTATTGCGGGTCCTCATTTTACGGTCGTGTGAATGAAGGTCTTCATAATCTCTTTTCGACAGAATGGAGTGCCATTGCAGGGCTCTTCCCCCTTCATTTTAATTTGTAATTCTGGAATACGGATCCTCAGGTGGAGAGGGATTAACTTGGGGAACGTGCACCCAAAAAAGCTACTAGGACGAGTTCTGTGGCCACTACTTGCTATAACCTAGCTATAAGAGTTCAATTCCACAGTAGTGCCCCCACAGGAGAAAAGAGGCATTACACAAATTTCTTTCAACTCTAGGGTTTGATTTTGTTTTTTTTTATACATGTATGTATTGGGCCCCTTAGAGAAAGATGCTGTACACTCCATCCTGACTTATAGATGAGAGGCCTGAACGAGGGAATTTTTAATATCACCTCACAATTCCTTAACATGTTTGAGATGGGTTTTAGGTTTGAAAATTTTCCAAAGTGTGCAACCGCTTAAATGATGCAAATTATACATCATGTGATTTTGAATAATTAGCCCAATTATATAATAAGAATTAAGTGTAAGTGTAAAGTGAATCTCCAATTGTACATCTGTCTTTACATAACAATACCCAGTGCCTGTTTTCTATTAAAATCATAAAAGGAATCTTGTCATAAATTCCGCCCCAGTGATGTAATATGTTAGCTCTTAGGAAATCAAGATTAATTAGCTGTCTAACTTTATATAATCTCATTGCTGCAAATTAATAGATGCACAAGACAGAGAAAAATAGGATGCTGAAAGGATGCTACAGCTTTTAGAGGGCAGCTGCACCATATTAACAGTGCTGGCATTTTTATGTGTATGGGAATATCCCAAGAGTCCACATTGTCTTCATTAGGCCTCATGCACGCGACCGTAGCAGGCCCATATTGTGGCCTGCAAACAGCGGGTCTGCAATATATGGGCACCGACCGTGTGCATGCCATATTATGGATGAGGACCCATTCACTTGAATGAGCCTGCAATCCGGGAAGATACGGTGCGGAACAGAGGTACGGATCAGAAGCTTAAGGAAGCACTACGTGGCACTTCTGTGGGTTTTCTGTCCGTGCCTCTGCACTGAAAAAAAGTAGTGCATGCACTACTTTTTTGGTGTGCGGACCGTTGGATGTGGATCGCGGACCCAATTCAAGTGAATGGGTCAGCATCCACAGACAATGGGCACACGGTCAGTGCCCATGCATTGTGGACCGCAACACGGGCACGGATGACATATGTTCATGTGCATGAGGCCTTAGGGCAAGTTCACACACCTGATATACACTTGTTTTTTTCAAAGCAAAAAGGCGAACATTTTTTTGTGCGGTTTTTGATGTGTTTTTTTTTTCGCGTCTTTTTTTAACTAATGGGTTCAATACAAAGCTGAATTTTCAGCTTGAGGTTTTCAAGCAAATCTGCTAAAAAAGCTCAGAAAATGCCCAATGCATGGACTTTCATGGAGCTGTTTTTTTCTGCTTCCTATTAATTTGAATGGGAGATTGAGCTCTGATTCTGCCCCAGGATAAGGCATGCTGCTTCTTTTCCACGCTTTTTTTTTTACACATGTTGTGTAACATTGAAATTAATGGGAGGCTGTTTTAAGGCTTTTTTTTAGCAGATTTTGAGGCAGAAACAAACCAAAATCAGCGCCAAAACCTCTGTGCAGGGGCGGACTGGCCGTCTGGCACTTCTGGCAAATGCCAGAAGGGCCGCTGCCCTCCGTGGGCCGGTCCCGTCCCCCCTTGCAGGGCCGCACCGCCAATTAGCCAGGTGTGGCGTGGCCCTGGGCACAGATGGGGGCGGCGGCGGCGGGCCAGAGGGAGATGAGCGCTTCCATTGTGGAAGCACTCATCTCCATAGTCATCTGTATTGCCGTCCTCAGGACGAGTCCTGAAGCTGCACGCCGCACTTTAATCCTATTGCCGCCCGCTGCGGCCGACCGCTGGGCCGCCTGTACCCCTCCCTGCTGCGTGGCGCATCTTTACCTCCTCACAGTGGCCACAGCAGCCAATGGAGAAGCAGCTTCTCACTGCTAGATGCTCCTTTCTGGCTGTGCAGGTCCCGCCCCGCTGCCGTGCTCACAGCTCCAGTCAGTGAGTCAACGCAGCGGCGGGTCAGGCTCTCACAGCAGGAAGAGGAGCAGCTAGTGAGACGGACAGACATTAAAGAAACCTGAAAAACCAGCAGGGAGGCTGGGAAGGTTGGTTCACTGGCTATAGTTTAAAAAATAAAGTTATTAAACGCGACACCCCCCCCCCCGGTGAACTACAACTCCCAGCATGCACTGACAATCATAAACTTTCAGGACCTGCTGGAAGTTGCAGTCCTCCAGAAACATATAATAAACATACATTGAACATCTAAGGGCACTATTAAGGCCCTTTTAGATGGGCCGATGTGTCTCCCTGCCCGAGCGCCGATCAGCGACATCGGCGCTCATGCAGGGAGCCTTTACACGGCCCGATGAATCGAGCGCCGGGCCGTACGAGTGATCGCTGTATAACTCGTGCGGCCGGGAAGCTACATACTGTCAGGCGCACATCGCCTGTTTACACAGGGTGATGTGCGCCCGACAGATTGGATCTTTTGTACAAACCAAAGGATCCAATCAGCCAACAAACGAGCGTTTTGCTCGTTCGTCGGCTGATTAGGGCCACTTTTACACGGGCTGATTATCGGCACTAGCGTTCCTAGGAACGCTTTTTCAGCCGATAATCGGCCCGTGTAAAAAGGACCTTTACACATCAATCTGTGTAATAGGGCCACTGATGAACTGAAAGACTTTTGACGTCACAGAGACATATCAAAAGTTTTGATCAGTCCGGGTCTGAGTTCTAGACCCGTACCCTATCAGGAGATATAGCTTTTCCATCTCTCTCTGCAGGGGGCGGTTTATTTACCTTGTTTGGTGTGGTTTACGTTTATTAAATTAATATAGTTTAATAATTTTTAGGGCCTCTAAAAGGGATGGCTGTGACTTTAAAAAGTCGAGGCATGTGGGCCTCTTTGATTTCAAAATGCCAGGGCTGAATTTCAGTCCCAGTCCGGCCCTGCCTCTGTGCTGTGAACTGGCCCTTAGAGGAATCCAGCATCAGACGAGTCAATCTTACTTACTCCTGAGATAAGCAGTACTAGATCTCCTTACAGTATTATACATACAGTATAAGGAAGTAATAAGTGTTTGGTGAGTAATTTGGCTGACAGCTATCGTGTATAAGCAGCTTACAGCAGGTCAAAAGCTTTATATTTTTTCAGTGAAATCTCATATATATGGAGTAATCTTACATTTTTTTTGACTGTTCTCTTGAGGGAAACAGTGATCTGTGTCAGATTTTAGCTTTATTTTTTTCCCTCACGATAAGCAGCAGCAACTGTGTCTGCCAGCTATCCCCATCATAGAAATAACTTACAGTAGGCCTAGACATAAGATATTTCTAGATAGATCTAGATAGTTTTGTGGGCATGTGATTGAGATCTTCCTTCCATGGCCCCCAGAT
This sequence comes from Rhinella marina, assembly GCA_900303285.1. Lineage (NCBI taxonomy): Eukaryota > Metazoa > Chordata > Amphibia > Anura > Bufonidae > Rhinella > Rhinella marina. The sequence continues at coordinate 288,383 of ONZH01014001.1, read as the reverse complement.
CTTTCCATGACTATCTGACTACAAATGTGTTATGAATAGCGTGTCTTACGTCAGACTTAGGACTCTTTCACACGTCCATGTCAGTGATGATGTCCATAACAAAACGGTCAGTCTTTCAAGATGTCTGTGGTGGTTCAGTTCTTGGTCCGTGTGTCCGTTCTGTGCCTTCTGCATGTCCGTGCCATGCTTGACAGAACAAAGTGAGTTCCAGAGCATTTCCTTCCAATAGATGCCATCCATTTTCCTTCTGTCAGTGGTTTTAACTGACCCATAGACTTCAATGGATGTGTTTGGTCCACATAACAGATCAAAGTAGTACGTCTCCATAAGATGTGGGAAAACACATAAAAATCAATGGACACAAGAGCTGTCCATGGAGAACATGGACTGCATGTGTCTTTGATTCAATGGCATTTGAAAGAGGCCTTAAAGGGTCACTGAAATTTGTTAAAACATTTGATATGTCCTAGAGATGGGAGTGAGTCTGAGCACTGAGGTCCCCACTATCCATAGAATGACAAGAGAGAAGCACATATTGCCCTGTCTCCTCACTCAGAGGATGGAATCAAGATGGGCCCATGGACTTCTATGGAGCCCATCTCCTGCAGCAAGGAGAGAGAACGTGATTTGTATGGGTTTCTCTCTCCCCATTTTAGCGATCATTGGGGGTCTCAGTTCTCAGACCTCAACTGATCAAAACTTTTGAGATATCAAATGTTTTACCAAAGCAGTGACCTTTTAATAGCAAACCCGCTGACATACAGAATTATTGAGGTAATAATTATGGCACATGAACAGGAGTTCTGGTCACCAGAAAGCAAAATCTATGCCAGGAAGGGAGCTGGTGTAGATTTTTTCGAATGCGTTACAGTTTTTTGGAGCTCCCGTGTGCAGCAGTTTTTTGTAAAAGTGACAAGGGTGGTAGAGGAATCCAAAAAGACACAAATTTTGACACAAAAAGCACTTGCATCAAAATTTGTGATGTTTGTTCTGGCGTGACCTTGTATGCTAAACATGCAGCCATAAGAGGATTCACAAAAAAAGGTCCTCTAGATCTGGTGCTTGGTCTAAATGGAAAGACTGGTTTGGTCAAACCAGTTTTAGTGCATGGACACATTGGCAAGGGACAAAGGATTGATTGGCTGCATAGTTTCTTTTTTTTTCTTTAGCAAACAAAATATCTGACCTGCCCACGCCTGAATTTATTGTGTACCCCAGTGCCCCCCCCCCCATTCCTCTCATTTTAGAGTAGTTACTGCTGTTTCAAAACGCTGATACGTAGGTTATGAATGAACGGAAATGATGCAACACTGTCTAAATCATGTACATAAATCATAACATGCATGATGTGTAACAAACCAAGAGGTATTACAGAACAGAATAAGACCCCTTTAATCAGAGTCCGCCCTGGGTTCAATGTGAACCACAAAGTAAAACATGATTGAGACGACAGTATTTTCTGTCCATGTGCCAATTCATACATCAGTTTTTCTGCAAGGACCACTGGTCCATACAAACTGGGAGCATGCATCAGTCATGTTTGTTTTCCATCTGATACTCTTTTGTTCATATGAACGGGTCTGAAAACAAAATGGACACACCCAGGCACCATAAGGATATCCACAAGTCTGTTTTTTGCAGGTAGCCGTCTGAATCCTTGTTCCAGCATCTCCTTTGTCTGGTGTAGTCATCATATTTACATGTGAACAACAATACCACTTACCTTCTCTATTACACCACACAACACTTGGCATATCCTCTCCCCAGCAAAAGGACATGTTGATAGGTGACATATCAGGACTAACAACAATCATTTTTTAAGAAAATACACAATTTTTGAGACAATCAACCAAGAGAAAAATGGTCTCCTATAGGAAGAAACAGAAGTGGGTCTCTACAAAAGACTTTTTTTGAGAGGCTTCACTCTATATTCTACTTCAATGGAGTGGTCAATGGACCAGGTAGAGCAGGACAGAACCGCCAAGAAGATCTACGACTGGATGTGGTGGGTTATGACAAGTTAATATTCACTTCTGTTTTGTCCCCATTCATTGTCAATGGGGACAAAATGTAACTGAACACAACGGAGTTCTCCAAAGTGCATTCCGTTCCGTTTGGTTGCGTTCCCATATCGGAGAGCAAACCACAGCATGCTGCGGTTTTCCTTCCGTCCTGAGATGCAGAGAAAGACGTGCAAGTCAATGGGGATGGATCCGTTTTCTCTGACAAAATAGAGAACGGATCCGTCCCCCATTGACTTTCAGTGGAGTTCATGACGGATCCGTCTTGGCATACCTCCCAAGTGTCCCTCTTTTGGAGGGACAGTCCCTCTTTTTGACCCAAGTCCCTCTGTCCCTCTTTGATCCTTAAATGTCCCTCTTTTTGACTTGGGGAATTAATGCATAAATGTGCATTAATAAATTTACTAAATTTGCTCCTTACTAAAGTGTCTGCATGGTTTCTACCTACATATTAGACCAAAATTTCATTATTTGGTGCAATTTTGACTTTAAAATATCTATAATCTGATGATTTATGTGTTAATATTTATATGGACATTGAAGCACAAGAAAAAAATTGTCGCAGGGGCTTCAGTAACTATGTTTTGGGTGGAGCTAGAGGCGTGGCCTAGTATGAAAAAAACTGCCGTGATGCGTGCCGCAGACATTGTCCCTCTTTGCAATTTTCAAAAGTTGGGAGGTATGGTCTTGGCTATGTTAAAAATAATACAACAAGATCCGTTCATAACAGATGCAGACTGTATTATCATGACAAAAGAGTTTTTGCTGAACCCTGCCGGATCCAGCAAAAACGCTGGTGTGAAAGTAGCCTAAGCAGAAAATCTACACTATGGGTTCTGTGTTAGTGGATTTCCTGTACAGGGCAGCAACATGGTTAACTGGGTAGCACTATAATCTGTGGTGCTAGGTTTGAATATGATCAGGACGACATCTGCATGTACTTTATATGTTCTCATCATCTTTTTGTTAGTTTATTCTGGGAACATAGGTTTTGTCCCACATTCCAAAACTTAATGATAGGTAAATTGTCCTTAGGCCCTAACACATAAGAAAAGAAAATGTTACTCTGTCCCCTTTGGGCACTTGACAGGACTGGTCATGAAACCTACAGGAAAATGCATGAGCCAGCACTACACAACCATCTGCCTGGAGGGTGTATCCCCACTCATATGTAAGGATGTTAGATTGGCTGCTGCCACCTGCTGATCATTTGAACTAATAGCACCACTCTAGGAACACATCATATGTACTTGTAGTAATAATCATCTGCAATTTAAGTACAGAAAGAGAAAAAATGCTGTTTCATGGTTTTTAACATCAACTGGAAAAAATGTGAACTATTAGTTTAGGAAATTGCCTTGGGACCAGACCATAACACCTGTGCACTTCACATAGACCTCCGAAGTGTCCCTATTTTGGAAAAAAAACAGTCCCTACTTTTGACCAAAGTCCCTGTGTCACTCTTTGACTCTTAAATGTCCCTCTTTTTGATCTGAGTTATAGATTTACAATATTGACCCATAAAGTGTTTGCCTAGTTCTTCTCTGTATATTAGAGCCCACCGTATATATTATTTCATTATTTAATGCACATTGGATGTTAGAAAGTTCTATATTCAGATAATTTTTGAGCTATTACAGTGAGGAAAAAAAGTATTTAGTCAGCCACCAATTGTGCAAGTTCTCCCACTTAAAAAGATGAGAGAGGCCTGTAATTGACATCATAGGTAGACCTCAACTATGAGAGACAAAATGAGAAAACAAATCCAGAAAATCATATTCTCAGATTTTTTAAGAATTTATTTGCAAATTATGGTGGAAAATAAGTACCGTATTTTTCGCTTTATAAGACGCACCCGATGATTAGACGCACCCCAGATTTTAGAGTATGTAAATAAGAAAAAATATTTCTCATGTCAGACCCCCCCCATAAATTTCAGGATATCACATCAGACCTCAGATCAGCCCTTTCAGACCCCCATCAGACCTCAAATCAGCCCACTCAGGCCCCATATCAGCCCACTCAGGCCCCATATCAGCCCACTCAGCACCCATATCAGCCACCTGTGCCCCCATATCAACCCACTGTGCCCCTATATCAGCCCACTGTGCCCCCATATCAGCCCACTCTGCCCCATCAGACCTCAGATCAGCCCACTGTGACCCCATATCAGCCCACTCTGCCCCATCAGACCTCAGAACAGCCAATCAGCCCACTCAGCCCCCATATAAGCCCACTCAGCCACATATCAGCCACCTGTGCCCCCATATCAGCCCACTGTGCCCCCATATCAGCCCACTCTGCCCCATCAGACCTCAGATCAGCCCACTGTGACCCCATATCACCCCACTCTGCCCCATCAGACCTCAGATCAGCCCCACTGTGACCCCATATCAGCCCACTCTGCCCCATCAGACCTCAGATCAGCCCACTGTGCCCCTATCAGACCTCAGATCAGCCCACTGTGCCACAATATCAGCCACTGTGCCCCCATCATACCTCAGATCAGCCCTCTGCGCCCCATCAGACCTCAGATCAGCCCACTGTGCCCCCATCTTACCTCAGATCAGCCCACTGTGCCCCCATCAGACCTCAGATCAGCCCACTGTGCCCCCATCAGACCTCAGATCAGCCCATTGTGCCCCCATCTTACCTCAGATCAGCCCCACTGTGCTCCCATTTCAGCCTACTGTGCCCCTATCAGACCTCAGATCAGCCCACTGTGCCCCCATCAGACCTCAGATCAGCCCACTGTGCCCCCATCAGACCTCAGATCAGCCCATTGTGCCCCATCAGACCTCAGATCAGCCCATTGTGCCCCATCAGACCTCAGATCAGCCCACTGTGCCCCATCAGACCTCAGATCAGCCCACTATGCCCCATCAGACCTCAGATCAGCCCACTGTGCCATCATATCAGCCCACCGTGCCACCATCAGACCTCAGATCAGCCCACTGTGCCCCCATCAGACCTCGGATCTGCCCAATGTGCCCCATCAGACCTCAGATCAGCCCACTGTGACCCCATATCAGCCCACTCTGCCCCATCTTACCTCATATCAGCCCACTGTGCCCCCATATCAGCCCACTGTGACCCCATTAGACTTCAGATCAGCCCATTGTGTCCCCATCAGACCTCAGATCAGCCCATTGTACCAACATCAGACCTCAGATCAGCCCATTGTGCCCCCATCAAACCTCAGATCAGCCCACTGTGCCCCCATCAAAACCTCAGATCAGCCCACTGTGCCCCCATCAGACCTCAGATCAGCCCACTGTGCCCCCATTTTACCCCAGATCAGCCCACTGTGCCCCCATCAGACCTCAGATCAGCCCATTGTGCCCCCATCAGACCTCAGATCAGCCCATTGTGCCCACATCAGACCTCAGATCAGCCCATTGTGCCCCCATCAGACCTCAGATCAGCCCACTCTGCCCCATCAGACCTCAGATCAGCCCACTCTGCCCCATCAGACCTCAGATCAGCCCACCAGCCCCATCAGAATAAAATAAAAAACTCTCTTACCATTCCTGCGCCGCGGCTCCGCTCCAGGTCCGGCGCTCCACTGTCTTCTCTGCCGGCGCTGCACTGTCACCTGACTGCGTGCAGCGACAGGTCATAGTGCACGCACTACGTCCTGACGCTGTACGCAGTCAGGACAGTGCAGCGCCGCCAGGAAAAGACAGAGGAGCGCCGGACCCGGAGCGGAGCTGCAGCGCAGGAGGGTAAGTATGTTTCCCCACTCCCGGCATCTAATGTATACTAGTGAGCGCTTCCATAATGGAAGCTCTCACTAGTATTCGCTTTATAAAACGCACATCCAATTTCCCACTACTTTTGGGGGAAAAAGGTGCGTCTTATAAAGCGAAAAATACGGTATTTGGTCAATAACAAAAGTTCATCTCAATACTTTGTTATATATCCTTTATTGGCAATGACAGAGGTCAAACATTTTCTGTAAGTCTTCACAAGGTTGGCACACACTTTTTCTGGTATGTTGGCCCATTCCTCCATGCAGATCTCCTCTACAGCAGTGATGTTTTGGGGCTGTCGCTGGGCAACACGGACTTTCAACTCCCTCCAAATGTTTTCTATGGGGTTGAGATCTGGAGACTGGCTAGGCCTCTCCAGGACCTTGAAATGCTTCTTACGAAGCCACTCCTTTGTTGCCCTGGCGGTGTGCTTGAGATCATTGTCATGCTGAAAGACCCAGCCACATTTCATCTTCAATGCCCTTGCTGATGGAAGGAGGTTTGCACTCAAAATCTCACGATACATGGCCCCATTCATTATTTCATGTACACGGATCAGTCGTCCTGGTCCCTTTGCAGAGAAACAGCCCCAAAGCATGCTTCACAGTAGGTATGGTGTTCTTTGGATGCAACTCAGCATTCAATCTCCTCCAAACATGACGAGTTATGTTTCTACCAAACAGTTCTACTTTGGTTTCATCTGACCATGTGACATTCTCCCAATACTCTTCTGGAACATCCAAATGCTCTCTAGCAAACTTCAGACGGGCCTGGATATGTACTGGCTTAAGCAGGGGAACACGTCTGGCACTGCAGGATCTGAGTCCCTGGCAGCGTAGTGTGTTACTGACGGTAGCCTTTGTTACGTTGGTCCCAGCGTTCTGCAGGTCATTCACTAGGTCCCCCCGTGTGGTTCTGGGATTTTTGCTCACAGTTCTTGTGATCATTTTGACCCCACGGGGTGAGATCTTGCGTGGAGCCCCTGATCGAGGGAGATTATCAGTGGTCTTGTATGTCTTCCATTTTCTAATTATTCCTCCCACAGTTGATTTCTTCACACCAAGCTGCTTGCCTATTGCAGATTCAGTCTTCCCAGCCTAGTGCAGGTCTACAATTTTGTTTCTGGTGTCCTTCGACAGCTCTTTGGTTTTCACCATAGTGGAGTTTGGAGTGTGACTGTTTGAGGTTGTGGACAAGTGTCTTTTATACTAATAACAAGTTCAGGTGCCATTACTACAGGTAATGAGTGGAGGACAGAGGAGCCTCTTAGGCTCCATTCACACATCCTGTTTTTCTTTCCTGATTCGATCCTGATTTTTTCAGGACCCATTGAAATGAATGGATCCAGATCAGGATCAGGATCGAATCAGGAAAGAAAAGCAGGACATGTGAATGGAGCCTTAAAGAAGTTGTTACAGGTCTGTGAGAGCCAGAAATCTTGCTTGTTTGTAGGTGACCAAGTACTTATTTTCCACCATAATTTTCAAATAAATTCTTTAAAAATCAGACAATGTGATTTTCTGGATTTGTTTTCTCATTTTGTCTCTCATAGTTGAGGTCTACCTATGATGTCAATTACAGGCCTCTCTCATCGTTTTAAGTGGGATAACTTGCACAATTGGTGGCTGACTAAATACTTTTTTCCCCACTGTATGTAAAAGAAAACTATTGAAGGTATATATATGCAAGAAAATTGCACCATAAGTGTCCCTCTTTTTGACAATGCAAAAAGTTGTATATAGGGGGCGGAGCTTGACCACGCTGCTGGATGGCCGCTTGTGTTTGAGCTCCTGTTCAGATCTGACCATTTACCCTTTCTAAAGCACTTTCCTTAGCCCATCATGGGAAAAACAGTAGAGAGAAGACCAGAGACCCAGGCAACAACACTACAGCAAGGTCCAAACAGCCGGACATGGAAAAATTCCTGAGAAAGACAGCGGTGAAATGCCGATGCCAAGATGGTGCAGGGGAAAGCGCGCCAAACTGATGCTGACGACCTTTCAGACACGGGAAGTTTATCGGACGCATCAGACGGGGAGACACTCACAAAGAGAACCACCAATCTCCAAAGCAGTTCTACAAGATGTTCTGGAATCTGCCTTATCTCTGCTCAAGAAAGATCTATCAGACATTAAGGAAGACCTGCGCCACTTAGGGCATCGAGTAGTGGCCTTAGAGAATACCCAAGAAGCCATCCTATCCTATGAGGCAAAGATGAGGGAAACCATGCATTCGCATAAAAGGCTAATAAATGAAGCCTTTCTGAAGTTGGAGGACCAAGAAAATCGGAACCGAAGGCGAAACTTGAGAATCAGAGGCCTACTTGAAGCAGTGACGCATGAAGAATTGCCAGGAGCTGCACAGGAAATCTTCGGCTCGTTACTCACTGACCTGTTGCTTGGTCTGTTGTTCAACCGATTATCCTCTTTTGACCTCAAGATATTACCTCATGTTACGGCTCGTTCACATCACCGTTCAGCCCTTCCGTTCTCCTGCTCCGTTATAGGACCAGGAGAGCGGAAAGGACGGATTCGGGAGATAATTGAGCTGAACGGAGCCTACGGACCCCATAGACTATAATGGGGTCCGTTAGGTTTCTGCTCAGAGGAAGATTTTTGAAGCGGAGACAAAAGTCCTGCGTGCACAACTTTTGTCTCCACTCCAAAAATCATCTTCTAAGCAGACACCTAACGGACCCCATTATAGTCTATGGGGTCCGTAGGCTCCGTTCAGCTCAATTATGTCCCGAATCAGTCCTTTCCGTTCTCCTGGTCTCGTTCGGATGCTCCGGCTCCTCTTTAAAAGAAGGTATTCTGATCATAGGTGGGGACTTTAATCTTCCCATAGAACCGTCTTCGGACTCCACTAGCAACCGCATCTCACGCAGACTACTTAACCAACTCTAGAGGGCTCTGAGGGACCTACAAGTCACAGATGCTTGGCGCACACTTAATCCATTAGCCCGAGATTATACATTTTATTCTCACACTAGTAATACTCACCATAGGTTAGATTATTTATTCCTATCCAATACCCATTTGCCATTAATTGACTCAGCAAAAATTGGAAATATCACAATCTCAGACCATGCCCCGATTTCTCTCTTGTTGATCCTAAAAATGTTGCCTCAGCGAGAATGGAATTGGCGCCTCAATGAGACGCTGATAGCTGATCCAGAAAATATATCACATCTTAAAACCTCCCTTACGGAATATTTCAAATTTAACTCTACAGAGCAGACATTCACTCCTATTGTTTGGGAGGCCCATAAGTCTGTTATCCGTGGTGAACTGATCGCTCTTGTTTCAAAAATTAAGAAGAAACGTATGGCAGCACTAGACTACTATCGCAAATCTCCAAATTAGAGGTTGCACATAAAATGACATCAGCAGACTCTATTTCCCAACAGCTCTCTCAACTTTGCACAGAACTAAAAAACCTATTAAATGTCACCTCAGCTAAAACTCTACTTAGAGTTAGATTTAAATCCTACGCGCATGGGGACAGGGGCAATAAATTAATGACAGCATGGATTAAAAAACAGCAATCTGATTCCTTTATCCTGTCTATTAAAGACGCCAATGGGCGCATCCACAATACTACCACTGATATAGCACAAGCTTTTCAGCAATTTTATGCCTCCTTATACAATCTCTCCAATCCGGACGACCCATCTCAAACAACAATTGCTTCAGCTACTGAGACCTTCCTCTCCAAACTACAACTACCCTCTATTTCACAATCTGATTCAGATGGCCTGTTAGCCCCCATCACAGATAAAGAACTGCGTACAGTTCTTTCCTCCATTCCATCAGGTAAAAGCCCTGGCCCTGATGGCCTCCCTTTTCAATATTACAAAACCTTCAGCGATATACTGATACCACATTTCTTAAAGCTGTGTAATTCACTCCTACATGGGTCCAAATTACCTACTCAAGCATTAGAAGCACATGCCACGGTTATTTATAAAGAAAAGAAATATCCCCTAAAATGCGGAAGTTACCGCCCAATTTCCCTACTAAATGCTGATGTTAAATGGTGGGCAAAAATATTGGCACAACGTCTACAAAAGATATTGCCGCAAATTATAGGTAGCGAGCAAGTTGGATTTGTCTCTGGGACACAAGAAGTTCAGCTAATAAGATTAATATCCTGGGCCAAACACACCTGTACTCCACTAGCACTTCTTAGCACAGATGCAGAGAAAGCTTTTGACAGTGTAAGTTGGCAGTATATAACTGCTGCCCTGCATAAATTTGGAATCCCATATCAATTCATTGAAGCAATTCTCACCCTATATACTGATCCCTCTGCTAAGATCAAAATTAATGGTACGCTATCTCCGACCTTTAAGATACTTAACGGAACCCGTCAAGGTTGCCCTTTGTCCCCAACGTTATTCATCATAGTCATGGAAACCCTCCTTAGGAGAATAAGACAGGACGAGCTCATCAAGGGAGTTGTAATTGGATCGCATACACATGTAACCGCGGCATTTGAAGATGATCTTCTCATTATGACCTCTAACCCTCGAACCTCCTTCCCAGTTCTTTTAGACATTTTTAAAGAATTTGTATATATCAAATTTTAAAATTAACTATACTAAATCAGAGGACCTGAACATTACATGCCCTTTGTCTACTGTAAGCCACCTTAAAAAGATAACCCTGTTTACATGGGCGTCCAAAAGCATCCAATACTTGGGAATTCACATATCATCTAACCCTGAGGACCTGAGAGCCTTAAACTATATTGCTCTTCTCCATTCAGTACGTACACAATTCAATAATTAAAAAATTCCTAAAGACATACATAGTACCTAAATTCCTCTACCTTATGCAATCCTTACCCATATGGATGCCTCTCTCATACTTCAATGAAGTACGCAAACTCTTCTCTGCCTTCTTATGGGACAGGAAGACACCTAGAATCACGTATCACATCCTCACTAGAGAGAAGTGCTTTGGTGGTTTTGGACTCCAGATATTCACTGGCGCTATATTTGTTATAGATATACTATGATCTAGGTTTATACTTCTTGAGATATGTGATGTGTCTTCGCTTCATATGACTTATTATTATAGCATTACTTGTGAAAATGTAAGCTCTTCATATACCCTCATTCCCTTACCCTTACCCTCCCTTTCCTGAGTTTGCCTACTACTTATTTCACCTCCTTTATGAATCCTGTTGATCTGGCAATGGTTGTGCTTACTTTCATGTTATGCTATACTTATACAGTCATGGCCAAAAGTTTTGAGAATGATACAAATATTAAATTTTACAAAGTCTACTGCTTCAGTTTTTATAATGGCAATTTGCATATACTCCAGAATGTTATAAAGAGTGATCAGCTTAACAGCAATTACTTGCAAAGTCAATATTTGCCTAGAAAATGAACTTTATCCCCCAAAACACATTTCAACATCATTGCAGCCCTGCTTTAAAAGGACCAGCTAACATCGTTTCAGTGATTGCTCCATTAACACAGGTGTGGGTGTTGATGAGGACAGGGCTGGAGATCAATCTGTCATGATTCAGTAAGAATGACAGCACTGGACACTTTAAAAGGAGGCTGGTGCTTGGCATCATTGTTTCTCTTCTGTTAACCATGGTTATCTCTAAAGAAACGCGTGCAGTCATCATTGCACTGCACAAACATGGCCTAACACGGAAGAGTATCGCAGCTAGAAAGATTGCACCTCAGTCAACAATCTATCGCACATCAAGAACTTCAAGGAGAGAGGTTCCATTGTTGCCAAAAAGGCTCCAGGGCGCCCAAGAAAGACCAGCAAGCGCCAGGACCGTCTCTTAAAAGTGTTTCAGCTGCGGGATCGGGCTATCAGCAGTGCAGAGCTTGCTCAGGAATGGCAGCAGGCAGGTGTGACTGCATCTGCAAGCACTGTGAGGTGGAGACTCTTGGAGCAAGGCCTGGTCTCAAGGAGGGCAGCAAAGAAGCCACTTCTCTCCAGAAAAAACATCAGGGACAGACTGATATTCTGCAAAAGGTACAGGGAGTGGACTGCTGAGGACTGGGGTAAAGTCATTTTCTCTGATGAATCCCCTTTTCGATTGTTTGGGACATCTGGAAAACAGCTTATTCGGAGAAGACGAGGTGAGCGCTACCACCAGTCTTGTCTCATGCCAACTGTAAAGCATCTTGAAACCATTCATGTGTGGGGTTGCTTCTCAGCCAAGGGAATCGGCTCTCTCACAGTCCTGCCTAAAAACACAGCCATAAATAAAGAATGGTACCAGAATGTCCTCCAAGAGCAACTTCTCCCAACCGTCCAAGAGCAGTTTGGTGATCAACAATGCCTTTTCCAGCATGATGGAGCACCTTGCCATAAAGCAAAGGTAATAACTAAATGGCCCAGGGAACAAAACATAGAGATTTTGGGTCCATGGCCTGGAAACTCCCCAGATCTTAATCCCATTGAGAACTTGTGGTCAATCATCAAGAGACGGGTGGACAAACAAAAACCTACAAATTCTGACAAAATGCAAGCATTGATTGTGCAAGAATGGACTGCTATCAGTCAGGATTTGGTCCAGAAGTTGATTGAGAGCATGCCAGCTAGAATTGCAGAGGTCCTGAAGAAGAAGGGTCAACACTGCAAATATTGACTTGCTGCATTAACTCATTCTAACTGTCAATATAAGCTTTTGTTACTCATAATATGATTGCAATTATATTTCTGTATGTGATAAAAACATCTGACAAACACACATAAAAACCAGAGGGCAGCAGATCATGTGAAAATATAATATTTGTGTCATTCTCAAAACTTTTGGCCATGACTGTACAATATCCTGACCTTGAATTTCGGGTTACTTCACCAGGGCTGCTGTCCTCAGCAGCCTTTATACGGCATACACCTGCCTATTTACTTATACATTTGTTCATGTCTGTATGGAGTAACCTGAACTGTTTGTATGTATAACTTTGCCTGTATTGCTGTATTTTCAATAAAAAGAGGATTTAGAAAAAGTTGTATATAGGACGTGTATAGGAGTTGTATAGAGGACAATGACAAAGTCAACACCATGCGACTTCTGTAGATTTAATTAGCCATGCTTAAGGGGAGCTATGAGGGAAATTAACACTGGCTTTACACCAGTAATAACGCCTACTTTATGTGAAATTTTGCTACTTCAGGCTATTTACTGGCATTCTTTACATTTTTCCAAAAGTGAGAATGACTTTGTGGGAGTGTACATAGCCTCTCTCAGCCCAGCAGATTTACTATGATTTATGCCAAAAACTGGCAAAAAATCTATAAAATTTTCTGGTGCACGGACAGGCAATAGATGCAACAATTTTCCTAAGAGGCCTGTCATATATTACTCTGGCACAATTTGGAAAATTAATCTCACACCATTGGAAAGATATACCGGTAAAATGAAACTAACCAGGACAGATTATAGGGCCTAGATATGACATGCCCATTGCCTTGGGGCTCTCTCCACGTCATTGCTTACAACACACAGAATATATGGATTATGTGGTGAAATACAGCACTCAAGCCAGGATTTACCTATAGGCCTAGTAGGCCTGTGCTTATATGCAGTCATGGGGGAAGTGTCCCTTCTCTGAAAAAAATGTACATATGAATACATCAACGTCAACCGGAAATTTATTAAGGCATTTAGAAAAGGCGCAAATATTTGCTCCAGCCCCATTTTTCCCAAAAATGTGTGACTTTTCCACTTATTGTTTAGTGCTTGCTTATATGGGCCAACACATTTAAAGAGTAAGTAAACTTTTGTATAAATTTTTCTTAACATGTCCCTCATGCCCTAATAAGTTTTTGTACATTATTAATGTTTTTTGTATTTTTAATACATTTTTCCCTCCCTAAAGTGCATGTTTCGCTGTGCGCTTTAAAATCCACTTCTGTTTACACCGCTGACTTGTCTGCAGTGTAAGGAGTACGGAGAACACATTTTATCAATGGGTCCGCAGTGCAGGGAGTACAGGCAGGAGCGCATATTGCTGCTCCTGCCCCCGGACTTTTGTGCAGAGGAGTAATTTAAAGCTCCTGAGCCCCAAAGTAAAATTTGTAACAGGGCTCCCTACCTACCACATGCCATGAATAATACTGCCATATTCTTATACAGCAGATGGACTTCTAGACCCTTCAGGCACCAGGGTGCTTATAGTTAAATTGTGTGTATTTATGAGTCACTCCAAGGAGGAAGATGCATTTTATATACCAATTAAAAATTTGGCACATTTTGGACAGTCCTATAGTCCGAAAAAAAAATCTACATCCGCTGTGACCTAATTTTGTTACCATTTACTTACAAAAGTAAGAATACCACTACTAGTCTTTGCCATTACAACAACCCCCATCTATATGCTCTATTAGGACACATACTGTAGAATAAAGAGCTGCTTTGTGGCGCCTACTCTGGAGGACCCAGAACGTCCATGCTTTTAGGTTTTCAGGTAAAGTTGATCTTCTAAGCCAGGGTTCCTCAACTCTAGTCCTCAGGGCCCACCTACCGTCATGATTTGAGAATATCTCACAGAAGAAATACATGTTCTGATGCATGGACACTAATTATATTACCCGCTCAATACTAAGGAAATACTGAAAACATGACCAGTAGATGGGCCCTGAGGACTGGAGTTGAGGAACTCTGTTCTAAGCCACTTGCTCGAAAGAGCAGTTCTTTAGCCTCATGGATCAGAAGCAGAGGTGGAGAGCTGCTTAAGCAGGACTGCAGATCTGATACAGTAGCAGAGCTAATGTAGCAGTGATGACTGAAGACCAGTGAAGCAAAGAAATATAACAGAGTCATAGCAGGGGTTCAGAGTTGTAGCTGATGTAGCTGAGCTGAATGGCAGAGCTGATGCAGCAGAGTGGAATAACTAAGTTGATGTGGCTGAATTGAATGGCAGACCTGATGTAGCTGAGCTGATGCAGCAGAGTATAATAACTACTGAGTAATAACAACTGAGTTGATGTGGTCCACATACACTGATGTAGATGGGTTGACTGTAGCAGCCAAGCACACTGATAAGTAGGAAAGCCAGAGACTACCTGAATAATCAGGCGGAAGCCTATGCTAGGCTCAGATAGCCTGGCAGGATGACATCATTACTGCCATAGCAACACAGGAGGAGGGCTGGGCAGAGGAAGGAGCAAGGCAGCGCATGGTGCTGGATCTAGGATTGGTGTGTAACACATGCTACACATATTCACGGACATTAAAAATGGTCCCCTTCAATTGTATGGTAGATGTTGCTCAGTGAAAATGGACAAAATAGAACATTTTTTGAAGTCTGTTATTTACTGGGCAGCAAAAAAACTGCAGTGTGAATAACCTCCAAGGCTACAGTAGTCCTTAAAACAGATATAACAGTCATTAAAAAAATTGTTTGTCACATGTCCGTCATGTGACAGGTCCACTTCTTTCTGCCACCTCAGAACCAAAATGTTCACTCTTACCTGGATTTAGACCCTCCCACACATGACTAAACGCCAGCCTTTTATTTGTATTATCCCAGGATATCGGATAGGCCATAGACCTTACAGGGAAATTTACCGGTGGGCCTATGCCCAGTGGGCCGCCTGAGCCCTCCTCACGGCCGGCCAGTGGAAGTTTTGGGGATGTATTTTGTTTCTGCTGGCAGTATTTTGTGATGGACTGTTGTATTTGGCTCTGTTGAGGTGGTATAATGTGCCACAATATGGTATTGATGGCCACTACAAAATGGTGCCACTTTTAGTATTTTTTCCAGGGCCACTTTAAGTTCCTAGTCCGCCCCTGTTTTACGGTAAAAGAAAATCAAACAGTAATTCTTCTACCATGGGTCACTTTATTTGGTTGCTGAAAGCATGTCCACATTCTATGATCACCATGCAATTTTTTTTAAACATACATCCATATAAAAATTGTATCCAAAGCATAATCAAAGCTGGAAAAGAAGGCATACAAGCTGGCAAAGCACATGAGGTAGTTACTGATATGGCAGGTCTTTGGACCTGTTTCCTTTCAATGATTAAATATTATTGTATAAAACGACTGGGAAACAATAAAAGCACTTACAACCTATAATAAAACCTCTGCCCGTCGAGGCGAGTTAAAGGGAGTCTGTCACCTACGTTGCACATATTAAACTGTCATCATTGCCCTGTAGGTCATATAAACAGTTAACAGATCGTAGCTTTCTTTCTGTTTTCTGTGCATCTGATGTTGATGATATATGTTAATGTCTTGCAAGTGCCATGGGGCGTTCCCCACTGATGCAAGTGCCCATGCCCTCCAGAGACTGGAATTGTTCTTTCCTCCCATGTTTCACTGTAAGACAGCCCAGTGTCCTGGTTCTGCTAGGGTGGTATTTTGTGCTGCAATATGGTAGCCACCTACTTTCTGTCAATTTGAACCCACCTACATTAGGCCACTTTTAGTTTTTTTTTTATTCAGGGGCACTTTAAGTTCCCAGTCTGCCCCTGGGGCCCAGGCATGCGCAGTCAGTTCACTGATGCAGCTGCCCACAGTGGGCAGGGTACAGCGCATGGTCCCAGCAGTAAAGCGAGCAGAGTCAGCATTGTAAGGTCACTGGGATGTCTTACTGTGCAACATGGGAGGAGAGCTCAACAGCAGTGTCCAGAGGGCACAGGCACTTGCAAGTCATTAGGATATATCATCAAACGTTATTTTTTCAACATCAGATAAACAGAAAGCAGTAAGAAAGGCACAATCTGTTAACTATTTATATCACACAGTTTAATATGTGTAAAGTAGGTGACAGACTTCCCTTAAGGAAGGAATGTAAATGTGAAACACTAAGGGGCAATGTTCCTTCATTGAATTTCGGGACAAACCTGCAGTAAAGCCATGACAACCAATTAGACGTTTGCAGTTCGTGTCTCATTTGTGCAGGACAATTGCCTATTGGTTACTATGGTTTTGAGACAAATTACATGGATTGAGCAATAGCAGATATTCAGCATATTCTTTAACTATGTGAAAGCCTTGTTCACACATGGCAAGCTAGGAGGATAACTTTGGACCTGTAGTTATTACAGCATTTACGGGGGCATCATTTTACACACGCTATTAATTGGTATATTAGTTTAAAGGGGTTGTTCACCCTTGAGGGCCTCTTGGATAGACTCCCCCAGCGTAGCCAGACCTGCGAGGCGATAATATGTACCTGGTGGATTTTGTCTCCTTTGCTTCCCCCAGGCCATTGCAACTCTCAGGTCTCCTCAAGGCAAATCGGATGCTGACGCAGGGAGAGCTGCAGCGGTCCGGGGGGACTAAAGAAGCTGGAGCCCAGCGGGGGATCTGGTAAGGTCACCATTCCCTCCACAGGCCTGGCCAAGGTCAGGGGTCTGTCCAAGTGGCCCCCAGGGGTGAATAACCTTTTTAAGCTTGGTGCTGTGGTGCAATTCCTGCTAAGGCACCTGACCTGCAATGTAGCTGTTTTGTATGAAGGTGCGAAGGTTAAAGGGGATTGTGACTCCTTTGGTCATCAATGAGTTCCAGTGGTCAAACTCCCACTGAGCACATACTGATAGCATCAATTTGGTATGCAATGAATTCACTACCACTGCACATCTATCTACCCCAGCATTTTATTTGCATATGTTGATTTTATTGCACACAAATGTACTGCGGTGGTACAGCTGTGAAATAACTAAAAGGCCGAGAATGCGTTGGCGGTCTATCCAAACCGCAGTTACCTAAACCCAATCTGTATCAGACCTATGCAATGCATACCGCATAGAAAAGAAAATTATTGCACATAATGTATTAAAGTGGGTTTAGCTTACATTTTTTAAATTGCACTGGAAAAATGAAATGGTCAACAAGTCCTTTGGTCTTCTGTCAAGTGACATGATTTTACTGGTGCTAACTCAGCTTTAAACAGGAACACCGCCATATACATTTCTGCCAAAAAGGACAGTCAATGGGGCAGGAAAAATTACACTAGTTTCTAATTTGGTTTAAAAGGGGAGCTTCTGGACAAATTTAGACTGGTCTCGGCTGCAAAAGCAAAATATACATATATTGGTTGCTAAGAGTACTGTAGTAATCTTTACACTGACTTTCTCTACTCCTCAAAATCACTACAAGACAAGTAGAGCAAAGTATTTACAGCTACTGAATTTTATTTTAGCTGTGAATAGTTGCAAAAATCCATCTAACGTAGGCACTACTGCACGTAAGAGGATATATTTTGGATGAGATACCTAGACTCTCCTCTCTTACCTACAACTTCACCATTGTCCCTCTCCACACACAGGCTTGTGAATATGGAAACCCTTTCACTTGGGTTTCACAAAAATAAATTTAGGGCCAGAAACTCTTTATACAAGTCGTAATTGTGTTTGGAGTGCATTGCAGACAGAAACAACACGCTGAGAGCTAATAGCAAGACTTCAGAGCTAAAGCTGAACGCTGGACAAAACCAATGCCCTGTTATGGCTACTGCAGGGGATAAGGGGGCGCTGTATCATTCTCTATTTGTTCTGTGAATCCCTGTGTGATGCCCCACCCATTAGGCCCTCCACCAGACACGAGGCAGTCTTACTCTATCACCCATAATTATTTTTATAATTCTCGGATTCAGATTCAGCCTTGATAACAGGCTGGCTGCAAGTTATAGCTGGAAAATCATTAATCACTAGTAATTATTGCTCTGTGACCATGCTACTACAGTATAAATCATCTGTGTAGCCTAGGTGTAAATTTTGCAGGTTTTGCAGTAGAACCCTTAAAAGGGGTTGTGTCACTTCAGCACATGGCATTTATCATGCAGAGAAAGTTAATAGAAGGCACTTACTAATGTATTGTGATTGTCCATATTGCCTCCTTTGTTGGCTTGATTAATTTCCCATCACATTATACACTGCTTGTTTCCATGGTTACGACCACCCTGCAATCCAGCAGCGGTGGCTGTGCTTGCACACTACAGGAAAAATCTCCGACCTCTCTGGTGACCAGGATTATGGGAGCTCACATAGGCCTAAGCAAGCAACTCATGTGCAGCAGCTCCTGTCCCAGCCACCTCATATCTGCACTGCAGCAGTGGACGTAACTCCTTGATACGAACAGTGCATAATGCAATGGGAAAATGAAGCCAGAAAAGGAGGCAATATGGACAATCACAATACATTAGGAAGTGCCTTGTATTAACGTTGTCTACATAATAAAAAGCAATTTGCTAAAGTGAGACAACCCCTTTAACTAAAAAAAAAAAAAAAAAAAAAAGAATAGCTGATTAACGGGTTTTCCAGGGGTGTCATATTGATGACCTCTCCTCAGAACAGGTCATCGACATCTGATCAGTGAGGATAGGTCATCACTATAAAACTCCTGTAAAACCACTTTGAATGCTGTAGTTATATAAAGAGAAAACATGAAGAAAAAAAAAACTAAAGCACATTTAGCCACATAGATTTCTGCCATAAAATACTGCATCACTTTAATGGCTGGTTACAAGCACCCGTATTACGACTGCATATTCAGCACTGAACACGGGTCTAATGACCCGAAAAAACAGCATCACAGATCCCTAAGAAACCGGCTAATCTCACTTGGTTTTGAATTATACTGATAACATTTACCTTGGAAATCTGAAGGAAATACAATGATGGAAACAATCATCAATAGATGTATCAATAATGTTCAGTGATTTTTTTTTTTAATTGAAACCTTTTCCTCCAACAGATGATTTGCACTGATTTCATGTAAATGTCTATATCATAAGCAGCTGTAAGGAACAGACATTTCTGCAGGAGCTACAAAAACATTGTGAAGAGCGAAGCTTATCAATTTACAGTAAATGTCTACACTGGATCGGTGCTTAACAAGCACCTGCGACTGGGATCAGTTGACTACACCATGACACCTGCAGGCAGTGTTGGATCACAGTGCCTAGGGTCCTCTAGTAAAATTAATTCTGAAGCTCATATTTGACAACATCACCTGACCCCCCCCCTTTAGTCACCTTCTGCCTAGCCTGTGCCTCAGACGGTTCTGTCCTGGAAACAGTGTGGGACATTTATTAAACACTTTATGCCATTATTATGGCATACAAAAAGTCCCAAATTTTGGTGCACATTATATGTGAAACGTAATTTGCAACTTTTTAAGCTTCTCAGCATATTCCCAAAGTGTCAAGAAAAGGGGCATGGCTTAGTGAGGACGGTGGTTTTCACAGCACACAGCATTTACTATAACCTTAAAGTTCTAGCTGGAGTCTAACCCAGTCTGTAGCTGGGGTAGACTTCATTTTCTGGTACATGGCAGGTCACAGATATGCCTGATGTATTAAGAGACATCATAAATTTGGTGTAACTCACGCCAGTGCAGGTAGGTCAAGACTGGCATATGGATACACCAATCTTGGTAAAGGTCCCTCCTTGTTTCTGTGCTTTTGAGTCATCTCAGACACCCGATGCATCTATAATAATAAACTGGACAATTTTTTAGATGATCACATAGGCAGGTTGAGATGCTGTACAATTACTATGTAGAAGTATGCAGTGCAGTCAGTATGCTGTGCCATCTGCCACTTGAATAGGGGGTGAGAGAACTAGGGGCTCACCTGTCTCAAGGGACCACTGTTCCCCTGTGGGCCAGTCCGAGTCTGCCTGCAGGAGATGGGCTCAATAGAAAGTCTACAAGTCCATCTTGATTCCACTTCCTACAGTGAGGAGAGAAAGTGCACTATGTTAGCACTTCTCTCTCCTTGTTCTAGCAATCAGTGGTGCTCTCAGCACTTGGACCCTCACCAATCAAAACCTTTGATGTTGCTATGACATATGACATTTTTTTATGAAAGCACCTTAATTACAAAAATATTCCCTTTTTGCTCTTCATTCTGATAAAAGAGATCAAAATAAATGTAATTTGCTCAGTAGTAAAAAAGGCAAACACTAGCAATCAGATGAAGAATCATTGGATTGTCTATATGCCGCCATTTTATTTTCCAGCAGTGAAGCTTGCAAGCTATCACCTTTCCTCTTCTTCACTGTTCTAGAAGGGTGACCACTAGTAAGTGGATTATACCTGCCTTCCGCTAGGTCTTTAGCGCTGCAAAGAGGTCCATGTACTTTAACTGTGTTTCCAAATTTGGAATAGTCCACAGAATACCGACCTTCTTCTTCTGTCACAATTGGGACAAAGCGATGGCCCCAGAGGATTTCATCAGGCAAGTAGGATGTCCTTGCCTGAGTAGTTATCCCAGTGGTCTCTACCACTCCTTCAAGGATTGCCACCACCTCAAGATCTTGGTCACCAAGGTCATAGGCAGAGTAATGAAAAAGTGGGCTTTTCTCATCAATTGTATGGCTTATAATAAGAGGTGACACTAAGAAAATGGAATTTGTCCCCACTGGGTTCTCCACCTGGATGTCTACCTGGGAAATTGGAACGACCTCTCCTTCATCTGTTGTGGTCTTTTTGACTACTTGGATTTTTATTGAAGCACTGATAATCATACTTTTGCGTAGGTCACCCACTCGGAACATAAAGCGATATTTGCCATCCCGGCAGGCTATGACAGCATGCTTACTGAAGATTAGGGTCTCCGCTCTACGGTTTGCTTGAGCAGTCTTCATGAAGATGCACCCCAACATGACAGCATTGATGATTAATCCAGATATGTTCTGGATGATGAGGACAGTTATTGCTAGGGGGCACTGCTCTGTAACCATACGCCCTCCAAAGCCAATGGTCACTTGGACTTCAATAGAGAAAAGGAAAGCAGAGGTGAAAGACTGGATGTTAGTGACACATGGTATAATGTTGCTACGTTTGGGATCAAGATCACCATGGGCGAAGGCGATAAGCCACCAGGCCATAGCAAACAGCATCCAGCTGCAGATGAATGTCATTGTGAAGATAAATAAACTATGCTGCCATTTCAGGTCCACCATGGTGGTGAACACATCCTGGAGGAAACGTCCTTGCTCTCGAATATTCTTATGGGCCACATTGCAGGCACCCTTTTTGGATACAAATCGTGCTTTTCTGGGTTTGCTCTTGTATTGAGGTTGATTAGCTTTATCTTCTGCAAGTCGAGTTATCAAGTATTCATCATGGATCACCCCCTTTCGAGCGAGCATGTTTGTACAGTGCAAGAAATTGTATTAACTTATTGAGAAGTGGCAGTTCATCTGCAAAAAGAAAGATTTATTGTATTATAAATATCTCCCAGGTGCCTGGTACAAAGAGCAAAAAGCCTAATTTCCAACTTATCTAAAGATGCACTTGTGCAGTACACCATGAAGGACAATCTGACATCTGCTAGGGTTTCATTCCATTTCATAAGCGAGATAAAACATAGAAGTGTATTGATTACTGCCGGTTTAAACAGCTATTTCAAACTAACATAATGCACTTAGATAACTAAATATCATGTACTTCCCTATTTTAGTCCTCAGACCTAAAGATACCCAGCTTCAAACTCCCTCTCTGCCAGGAGGCAGATTGGCCATAGACACGGGCGGATTGGCCATAGACCTTAAAGGAAGGTTTCCTGGTGGGACGATGCCCAGGGGGCCACCTGGGCCCTCCTCACAGCCGGCCAGTGGAAGTTTTGGGGATGTATTTTGTGCTGCTGGCAGTATTTTGTTATGGACTGTGTTATTTGGCTCTGTTGGGGTGGTATAATGTGCCACAATATGGTATTACTGGCCCTGCCTTCCATCCAACTACAAAACAGGGCAACTTTTAGTATTTTTTCCAGGGCCACTTTAAGTTCCCAGTCTGCCCCTCTCCATACACCTTACAGGGAAATTTCCTGATAGGCCTTTGCCCCAGGGGGGCTGCCCAATTCCCTCCTTTATGCCACTGAAAAAGGGCCTTTTACATACATTGATACATTATTACTTCTGAGTAGTTATACAGCTTCAGACCAGTGCTGGTTTTGAAAATTAGAATATTTTCGTGGGACAACCCCTTTAATGCTATGAGAAATAGGTACTCATGCACCCAGCCAGTGACCACACATACCCTCCTCAATTTAACTGCTGTGGCCCACACCTCACCTCCTAAGCCCCATGCCCCATAGACAACTGGAGGAGGGGGACAGAAGATGGTAGCTATTGATAGCCACCACAGAGGGACAGCTTTTGGGGCAGTATATTGTGCTACACTGTGTTATTTGGTTCTGCTAGGATGGTATTTTGCACAATGGAGTTGTTGACCCTGCCTGTTTGTGTTGCCCTGCCTTCTGTTCATTTGGACCTGCCTACAAAATGGGGGCACTTTTAGTTTTTTTTCAGGGCCACTTTAAAGGGGTTCTCCGGGAATTATGAAAATACTTAAATATTACTTTATTATAATTATATTTCCGAATACCTTTCATTAGTTATATTGGCTCGTTTTTTCTGGGGAGCAATCACTAGGAGAATTACCGTCCTATTAGTACACACAAAACCTGTCCTAATCACACAGCAGGACAAGTTACTTCACAACACTGAGATACAGAGCTGCCTCATCCTTCTCTCTGCTCTGCTTGTCATGGATTATGATCCTGAATACAGATGATGAGATCTTTAGCTGAATCTCTGTTGGATTTGAGTTCGTGAGTATATGTGACTGATGAGCAGGAGCACTGGTATGCAGTCTCCATTACCCCCACATTACCACAGTCTGTCCTGTTTGTCCTTTCTGTACTTCATGCCTCCCTATGAATTCCATTCCCACAAAGATTCAGCTGAATATCATATTAAACTGTATTCGGGATCATAATCCCTGACAAGCACATGGGATCTTTTGATCCCCTCTCCTATTCACCCTAATAGGTGAATAGGATTTTTACACTCTCCATTCTGAGCTATGCCTCGTGCATAGCTCAGTATGGAGATTGCCACGGAAGGCCTGGATTACTTCAGCAGCGTCCAGCCTGCCATGGCAACCGAATGGAGCCCCGTGATTTCACTGCGGGGGCTCCGATTGGAAGGCAGAGGAAGTCGCATCCATCTGCCTTCAGTCATAGGTGTTGAGATCAGCGTTGATTGATTGTAAATGACAGGAGCAGTTTGATCATGGCTTCCTGTTAGTGCGGGCGGGTGCTGGCTGTATGATACAGCTGACACCTGCCGTGTATGGAGCGGGCCCACTGCAGAGGCCTACTCCATACATCCCCTGAGGCATTATGACATAACTGTATATCAAGTGTGGGCCAAGTGTGATGACATTTTCACTTCCTAGTCCTGTCAAAGTGCAGAGGGTGTCGCAGTTGCAGAGAGAGCAGAGCCTCAAGGTGTTCATTTTTCTCAGCAATGTGGGCACATATGAACATGGGGCCAACACAGGTGACTTCAGCTGCCAAGCGCACGTGACAGGCCAGTCAGCTCAGTTAGTTGCACACTAGCGGCAGCAATCCAGCGAGTCTCATTTCTGTGTACTCTGGCATGGCTGGAGGTATGTACGGGTCAGTCTGGCCCTTCCGTCCCCCAGGTGGAGATCTGGCTGCATTCTGGCAAATATGCCGAGAATCGGCCGGAAGAAAACTGCATATTTTCCGTAATGTGTCCAGATCTCCGCCGGTCCCCTTTACAAACTTCCGGCCCGGTTGGATCGCTGCCGCTAGTGTGCAACTAGCCTTACATAGGTATAAATCTGCCCTGTCTAGCAGTGTAGTTTTGCAGAAACAACACCACTCTTGTCCATAGGTTGCATTTGGTATTGCAGTTCTCCATGAATCCTGAATAATATTATACAATTATTATTTTAAAGTTTCTCCAGAATGGAAATCGACTTAATTTTTAACTCAATACCGGAAATAACTCAATCCACTGCTACAAGTGTTAAAACATTTTACATTTATTTCTTAAATAATGTGCATTTTTGAAAACTCCCATTTCTTTCTAATAACCATTCTTAACTTATTCCATATAACTTATGAAAACATTTAAACACACCCATGTGGTATTAAATGTATTTTCATTACCTGGTTTGATCGTGATACTCCATTTCTAACACCAATTAGAATAACAGAAACCTGTTCTAGTAATAAACCTGTAATACCATAAAGTTTTCCACCATGTAATACAGAGTGGAAGACAGTGTGGACTATGAACTATAACAGTAGTCTTCAAACAGCTCTTGTGAAACTACAACTCCCAGCATGCCTAAATAGCCATTACTGAAAAACAATATTTTACATGATAATGCACTTGCATAGCAAACAAGCTGTAGGTTCTTATGTATCCGTACAGCGCTGGCATCTCATATCACATTACCACAAGGGTAAATAGGTGTCTGTCAGTGCCAGGGTCTAGCTCAGATCAGGTTCTGCATTCAATATATGACTGACCTGTCTGGTTCCAGCACCAGGAACAGCGTTGATTAGGACCGAAAGGGTTAAAGGATGCCATATGCACTAACAAAGCTCTGCTCTTTCATTTGCCTCTTTTATATTAGCTGCTGGGGTGCAGTTACACTGGGCCTCTCCACTGCCATCAATTATTAACTGAGATGCATGACTTAGAGACAAGGATCCGGGTTGGATAAGGGGCTAAATAAAATCTAGAGCATGCAAGTGATTCACTTACCTGGACCTCCAAGGTAATCCTGCAGACATTCAGTGATGACTTGGGTTTTGGAGGCTTCTCCCCTTCTATCAGTGAAGAATGGTACAGTCTGTGGATGCAGTTTGAGGCTGCGATGCTACAGGCTCTGTGTAGTCTCGGTGCCTGCTCCCTGTGATTGGCTCATGACACGACACATGATATGATGATAGGGACGTGGGCTGGTACAGTGCAGGTGGCAGAGATGACGCTTCCTCCATTCTTCCCTGACTAGGTGATCCAGAAACTGCAATAATACTCAAGACTCTCAATAATAATAAATATAAATGAAAAACATAAAAAATAGCTACATATACAAATATTACTGCTGATGATGCAATGCAATGACAAAGTAGGAACATTCTGCTAATATAGTGCATGGATGCGCTTATAATATTGCCAATAATGATGTAAAATTAAAAAATGAAAAATTTATAAAATTAGAACTAATAATCATTATAATTATTTATTGATTTTGTAACTCCCCAGTGATTACAGAGTATCCGCAGCGTATCCCACAGAGAATATATATCCAATGGTCGATGAGCTCAAGGGGCCCACATGTTACATTCATGGACATGACACGTAATAAAGTGGATGGTGTACTGGAGATCCTGCCATCTGTCCCATATGGTTTTCTACGGTGAGCAAATATTAGGATGGGGTTGAGTTACCTTAGTACTTCTTGTACTTTTTATGGGTTTGGAGCTACTTTATTGCAGCTAATAGCATATTTCCTATTTTCCAGCATTTCTAAATGATACATCTACCTTCCATATGTACGGCTCATGCACAGTCATATTACAGAATATGCTTCATTCACATGTGAGTGTGAAGCTTGTATTAGACCGGCACAGAGTCTGCCAATCATCTTTAATGAGTGTTCGTAGTAAAGCTCGTTAGCATTGATCTGGCAGTGTAATACTGCCACCAATTATGAACATGTAAACGCTTGATCATCGGGGAATCCAAATCTTTCAACAAGAATAAAAATGATTGTTTGCCAGCGGCAGATCGTACTGTATAGGGAAGAGTGATGGCATAACGATCGCTCCTCCCTATACTGTGGAGGAGATCACTGCATGTAATAGCAGCGGTCTCCTCTGCTAACACGCAGGTGATTGCCGGGAAGGAACACTTCCCTCCCGACAGTCGCCTGCATGATCTGTCTGTCTAATACAGCCTTGAAAGAGATAGAATTGAGCAATATGGATCTTTTTATAAACACTGGCCCAGATTTACTAATCCTATAGATAGTGTAAGCCGGCCGTCTAGACCTGCACCAGATCTATCACAGGGGCTCAGGCTGGAGGAGAAATCTGGTGCAGGGACAGTCACTTTTCTCTGAGTCTAGACCAACTATTGTTGTACACCAGAATTGTGGCACAACCGTGGTACACAATGGCGCAACTCAAGCCACACCCGTTACCTGTGAAGCTCCACCTCTTTGTGTAGAAACCCTAGACGTACCAAAACTGCACCGATTTGCATCGCTTTTAGAATGATTTTAGGTGCAGACACATTAGTAAATCTGGGCCAATGTGTTCCATTTTTGTTTCCACATTGTTCTGAATTGTCCATTTTTCCACTCCATATTTACCGTTTTTTGTTGGTATAACTATATTTTTTACAGGTATGAACAGGGAACATGCTATATTTATGAATACAACCCTATACAACTTCTATGGGGTAAAAATAGTACCAATAAGGATTCTTTGAAACAACCAGAAACATGAATAAAACCATTAAAATGTGTTGGCAAAGTTTTATTTTGTCTGTGAAAAAACTGAATTAATATGAATCCATAATATACGAGTGTTGGTCCTATCTCTAACACAGTGCCTGCAGACTACTCTATTGGCCCACACTGTACTCTTATAAAGGTATCATGCTCCTCTCTTTTAGTACTAGGGTGCTCTCACACATAGACTGATTTATCAATAGGGTAAAATTTGAATTGTGTTTTCAAATTGTCTATTTGTGTAAGGGTACATTCACACGACCGTATTTATGGGTCCACATCCACAGTTTTGAGGAACGGGTCTGGACCCATTTATTTCAATGGGGCAGCAAAAGATGCAGACAGCAAACCGTGTGCCATCCACGTTCGTACCTCCATTCCACGGCCCCCCCAAAATGATAGAGCATGTCCTATTCTTGTCTGAAATTGTGGACAAGAACGCAGAGGCAAAATGCGGAACGCTCAGAGCCAGTATTCGTGTTTTGCAAATTCGCAATTTGCGGACCACAAAACATTCACGCGACAAAATACGGTCGTGTGAATGTACCCTAAAGGTAACAGTCTTTGTGCCAAAGTGAACCACAGCACTTGTTGAATTGTGCAAATTGGCATTTTTTCAGGTGTTTTGCCAGCAGCTTCTCTATAGGAGAAAAATCCCATGAAGAAAATGCTAGCAGTAAGGGACATTGAGGGACATTTACTAAGGCATTTATTCTATTGTGGTGTAAAAAAAAAACTCACATGCACTGGACAGAAAGGGGGTGGGGGGCTTAGTGGGAGGTGGTGGAGCTTTATACAATCTGCCAGATTTACTAGAACTTACGGCAGTTTCTGTCGTAAATTATAGCTGACGTATACTCCAGCCCCTAGCTGGCGTAGACTTCAGTTTCTGGTGCATAGACTGCCAGAGATGTGCCTAATTTATTAAGTGGCATCTGCCTCTTAATAAATTTGGGGCATCTCACTCGGGCACAGAGGGATCAAGACTGATGTATGGAAATGCAAGTCTCCCTCTCACTGTGTGCAAAAATGCCACATAAACCGCCATAAAACCACAGCAAAAAATTATTCCGGCATTTTGTAGAGGTAAAAAAATGCAGCAAAAAGCCAAATCTTGTGTATAAGGACCTTCAGTGTTTTTTCTGCTAGAAGTATTGTATCTAGGACAAAAAGTGATGCTGTATGCCATACATGCCATAGTGTCTAGAGGTCTGAGATATGGAACCATAGCCACTCATTACTGCTTACAGTGCTCCAGACTAAAAAAAATACCTACACAGTGCCCCTCCACTAGTAATGTCCCTGACATTAGAAATATCCCCCCACAAAGCACCATCAATAGTAATGTCCCCCACGGTGCCCCTCCAGTGGTAACATCAGCCAAACCCACCCTTCTGTAGTAATGTCCCCCACAGTGCCCCTCCTGTAGTAATGTCCCCCACAGTGCCCCTCCAGTGGAAATGTCCCCAGTGCCCCTCCAGTAGTGTCCCTCATAGTGCTCCCATTAAGTAATACCCCCTGCAGTGCCCCTTGACTATTATGTACCCAATGCCCCCTGCAGTGCTAACCTTTCTGTTTGTCCCCCAAGTCGGCAGTGGAAAAAAAAAAAAAAACTCACCTGTATCCCGCGTTCGCCGGGGTTCACGATGCAGGCCACAATCATTTCTGGTCTGTGGCCTTGGATGGAGGGATGCAGGCAGGTAAATGGAAGCATGTTGCTT
This sequence comes from Rhinella marina, assembly GCA_900303285.1. Taxonomy (NCBI): domain Eukaryota; kingdom Metazoa; phylum Chordata; class Amphibia; order Anura; family Bufonidae; genus Rhinella; species Rhinella marina. The sequence goes on along the minus strand of ONZH01014001.1, from coordinate 259,601 downwards.
CACTGTGTACCGGCGCAGAAGGAGGGGACCCTGTGGCCACTGACACCAATGACTAATACTGGGGTGGGGGGTGGGGGGGTTTGCGCTGCACCACCAATGTTTTTATTACTTGGGAGGGCGCACTGCGCCACCAATGAACTTAACTATGTTTAATACGACAGGAGGTGGGTGCTGGCGCAGAATCACATAGCCAGCACCTGACCTGTATGATAGGGAGCTGCGATCAGCGGCAGTTAACCCCTCAGGTGCCGCACCTGAGGGGTTAACTGCGGCTTATCGCAGCTCCCTGTCATACAGGTCGGGTGCCAGCTATGTGATTCTGTGCTGGCACCCGCCTCCTGTCGTATTAAACATAGTTATATTCATTGGTGACGCAGCGGCCACAGCCCTTCCCCTCCTCTGCCCCTCTCATTCCTCATTGGTGGTGCAGTAGGCACAGACCTTCCCCTCCTCCGCCCCTCTCACTCCTCATTGGTGGCAGCAGCAGCACAACACAGGGGGGAGGGAGGAACTGCTTCCTTCTCCCCTGTGCTGCTGAGGGAACGTGAAGCGCGCTGAGAGTAGTAGCGCAGCCTAGTATCGGTAAATGCTGGTTGGGTCTAGGCGCAAATGGCAACAAGACCAAAAAGTCTTGTCGCCATATTTAAATTCTTAGTCGCATTGACGACCATTTCGGTCGCCATCTGAAGCACTGGCTTAGGTTTCTAGAAAAGCTGTGTGGTAGCTTCTGTAGTCAATTAGGAACATATCATTGTTTGAATATGGCATTAAAAAGTGGCAAACTGTGTTTGTGACTTTTTATATGCTACTTTTTAAATGGCATTTTTTTTTAACGCTGCCCTCGCCATCTTTCCAAAAGGGGCGTAACAAGGCGGCATGGCTAGCCATGACAAATTTATCTTCATTTACGTCAGCATTCAGGCGCACGGACTGCGCCTCGTCATAAATTAGGCACATCCTCTGGCAAAACAGGGGATATCAAGACCGACGCAGAAAGCGCAGGTCTCGATAAATCGCCCCCTAGGTTCTCAAACCATGGTGCATACTTGCGCTGACCTAATGCTGTCTTTTTAATAGGTGTATGATCACAGGATAGGGGTTTATTTGATGTCAGTTTTTCAATTTATTATACATTTTTAGATTTTAAATAGAAATGTATTTTAATGCGAAACACTAGAAAAGTTTTCCTTTTTTGCCCTTGGTATTTATATCCTATTGTTCATCTGTCACCAACAAAATTCTCCTTTCCTTTGTCTTGGCCACAGCCCTGAATGTAGTTTAAAGCATTCGAACCATTCAGACACAGGCGACCCTTCAGAGTAATGGAAAAAGTACATAAAATAATGACACTACAAAGTAAAAGACATCATTTCACTGAATGTCAGCAAAAGATAAAAGGAAATATATCAGAAAAGACAAGCTGACCACAATCGCATGATGGTAGTTTCACCCATTGGTTGGAAGTGCCAGCTTCTGTCCATACCATACACAGTTACAGACTGTGAATTAGTGATGCTAGTTATATACTGCCCACCACACTGGTCACTTCACAGCTATAATGTATGCAAATCAATTACGGTAGGTAATGTGTAAACAGGACATATGGACAGACTAAACAGAAGAGGTTGTCTCACAAAGGCCACCAATAACCATATGGTCTATCAGGGCATATGGATGACCCTTTTAGCTCTCCATATACTAATTTGCCTAAAGCTGGCTGTACATTGGACAATCCAATGTATGTTCTTATACTTTTTTGCCGTGGACTGATGCACAGGGGGCAGGGGCGGATTGGCCATAGACCTTACAGATTAATTTCCTGGTGGGTTGATGCCCCAGGGGACCGCCCAAGCCCTCCTCTTTGCTGCTGGCCGGGTACACAATCAGCTCTCAGAAGTAATTAACATTGTGAGAATCAGGTACCCAGCCAGTGACCACACATGCCCTTCTGAATTCAACTGCTTTGGCCCCTATCTTACCTCCTAAACCCCCTGCTCCATATCTGAATCAGAGACAACTGGAGGAGGTCAGAAAATAAGGAACAGGTTCTTAAGCAATATATTCTGCTGGTATATGGTTATGATGGGATGGTATTTTGCGCTGCTATGATATTGCTGACCCGGCTTACTTGTGTTGCCCCCCCACCTCCACAACATGGGGTCACTTTTATTTTTTTTCCCAGGGCCACTCTAAGTCCACAGTCCGCCCATGACAGGAGGCTACTTAATCCCTGCTCTTAGTCGTCAGCATGGTACATAAAAACCTGATGCTCTCTGTATTAATTAATGTAGGAGTATCAGGCACTTATGCATCTGGCCAGGTGCTCTCCCGAATTCAATGATATTGCAGTCCTCATGACGATGATACAGCTTCATACTGTGGGGCGGGCGGCACTATTTTGTGCTGCACTGTGGTATTGGGTTCTGCTAGGGTAGTATGTTGTGCTGCACTGTGGTATCGGGTTCTGCTGGGGTGATGTTTTGTTCTGCACTATGGTACTGCTGGCCCCGCCTACTTGGGTTGTCCCACCTTCCATCAACTTGGAGCCCACTTTTAGTTCCCAGTCCGCCCCTGTTTTTTGCTATTGGGAAACTTGTTGGGAAAGGAGCAGACACAAAAATATATTTTGTACAATAAAAACTATATTACCCATTGGAAAATCAGTCATATGGTGCTTTTTTTTGCCTTTTTGGATTATAATGAAAAGAGGGAAAAGAGGTACCGGTATTTCCCAAGAAAGAGAACCATCTCGCCAGCGCCACCTATTGGAAGTGGCCCATTATGAGTCAAGATCTGACTTTCTAACAAGCTTTGGAATTTGAAAAGGGAACATAACCAAGCCAGATATCCACTTTTGTAGACAGCTGTTTTTGGGTGCGTGCCCCTCATCAGTTTAGAATAGAGTAGGATTCTGGCTGGTTCAGTGTGATACCTTGGAAGTGGCTTAGGCAGAGTTCTGAATCTCCTTAAAGAGACCAGTCCTGTATGGAGACTTATTGGCAATGTGGCAAAGTGGCCCCCTATGAGTCAAGATTTGACTTTCCAATAAGTCTTGGGATTTAACAAGGGAATATAGCTAGAACAGATATCCATCCATAGCCAACTGTTTCGCCAATAAGTCTCCATACAGGACGGTCTCTTTAAGGAGATTCGGCACCCCGCCTAAGGATTATAATGAAGAAAACATTTTTAACCATGTCAGATGGAATACATTTTACTGAGGAGAAAAAAACTGCTATGCTGCATCAAAGCATGGACTCTACAAGATCTCTGAAGATGTCTTGTGGTATCTGGCACCAGGGTATTAGCAGGTAATCTTTGAAAGGCCATGGTCACTTTTGGGCACAACTCTGGCAATCAGTTGTTCATATGTAGCTCTGTCACCGGAAGTTGTGCAACAGACCCGGGAAGGAAGAGGAGTGAAGGACAGGCAGGGTGGTAGTAGTTACGGTGGCGGTCCTTACTCTGGCACTGTCATGGTCTTTGTAGTGACAGAAGGGTGCACCCTTTCTTCCTTTGGGGCACTTACAGTTCTTTACTGGCAAACAAAGCCCAAGCACAGTAGTCATAGTTCTCAACATGCATGGATTGGCAGATCTTACACTAGTTGCAATTTCCAGGGTTTTTACAGTTTTGCAGGCTGCAAAAGCAATGCACGGTGCATGTTGGTTCTTTAAAAGGATTTTCCAAGATTTTAATACTGATAAATAGGTCATCAGTATCGGATTATGGTTGTTCGACACCAGGGACCCCCGCCGATCAGCTGTTTGAGGAGGCAGTAACGCTCACAGTAACGCTGCAACCTTCTCACTACTTTCCCTAGGCCAGTGACGACATTTTCATCGGTCATGTGGCCTAGGTGCAGCTCAGCCCCACTGAAGCAAATGGGAGTGCGATACCAAGCACAGATGATATACAATGTGAGGTGCTATGCTTGGTAAGCTGCGGAAGGCCGAGGCACTCACAGGAGCGCCAGTGACTTTTCAAACAGCTGATTGGCGTGGTCCCAGGTTTCGGACCCCCACTGATCAGATACTGATGACCTATCCAGAGGATAAGTCACCGATATTAAAATCTTGGAAAACCCTTTTAAAGATGGCTTCAGCCTGCTGCTCTACAGACACCGGAGGTAAAGTCTGTGATTGGCGATAACTCGTCATTAGTTGCAAGGTCCTATAAGACCTATAAGATATGTAAGGGAGCCTTCATACACGCGGCAGATCAGATCAGTTCCATTAACCTTAATAATGCTTGCAGAAATCCACATGCTGCTGCTCCCTTCAAATGAATGGAACTGATTTTTAGTCGCGGAATTTTCTGGCACAAACTCTGCCGCGTGTGAAGACACCCTAATAGGGATTCTCAGGTTATAGACCAGAGCCCCCAGGGGATTGAATTGGCATACTAATGTAATGGATAGCTATCTCTGGGATGGAGTATCGTTGGACTGATACTACTGATTATCTGATGGTAAATACAGTGCAGCTTAGCATGTTTTTTCCTGCATATTAGGATGTGTCATATATATGTGTGTACTTTTTAACTGTATAGGTCATCGGTATCACCCGGGACCCCAACAATCAGCTGTTTGAGAAGACACCTGCGCCCATGTGAGCCTGCGACCTTCTCAGGACAGCGATACAGATGATTGCTGGGGCAGGGCAGGGGAGAGGCGTTTCCTTACCCGTTCCTCTGATAGGCTGCAGGCCTGAGCCGAACAGCGCAGGACACAGGCCGGAAGAGGCTCATGGAGGTAAGTATAACTGTTTATTTTTTTTTTTTTATATACGCTACGCTTTTGCCCAGTATGGAGGGGTCATTTTTATCTATTAGGGGGCATTTACTGGCACACATGGGGAAAGGAGCACTATGGGGGCATTATACTGGCACACATCAGGGGGGAAAGGAGTACTATGGGGGCATCTATTAGCGGGCATTATACTGGCACACATGGGGGAGAGGAGCACTATGGGGGCATCTAGAAAGGGGGCATTATATACTGGCACTATGGGGGCATCTACAAGGGGGCATTATATACTGGCACAGATGGAGGGAGCACTATGGGGGCATCTACAAGGGGGCATTATATACTGGCATTATCGGGGCATCTACAAGGGGGCATTATATACTAGCACGATGGGGGCATCTACAAGGGGGCATTATATACTGGCACAGATGGAGAAAGCACTATGGGGGCATCTAGAAAGGGGGCATTATATACTGGCACTATGGGGGGCATCTACAAGGGGGCATTATATACTGGGACTACGGGGCATCTACAAGGGGGCATTATATACTGGCACACATGGCGGGAGAGGAGCACTATGAGGGCATCTACTGGAGGGCATTATATAGGGGCATTTTATACTGGCACAAACTATATGTGCAATGTGGGGGTGGTGATGAGTACTATAGGGGTATTTTATACTTGCACACATTATGGAGGCACTATGGGGAAGGGGGGAGAGGAGCATTATCGGAGCATCTACTTGGTGCACTCTATAGGGGCATTTTATACTGGCACATTATGTCAGGCACCATGGGACGGGGAGGAGCACTATGGGGGGCATCTACTAGGGGCACTTTATAGGAGTATTCTTTACTGGTGCAAATTATGGGGCACTATGGGGACCTTAACTTAATTGGGAGCACTAAGAGGATTTTGTGGGCACACAATAGGGGCATTGGCACACATTATGAGGGCATTATAGGGACATTTGCTCCACTGGGGCACTAAGAGTAGGTATTTTTTTACTGTCACACAACAGGCCATTTGTTGTATCATTATTGTTGGGGGACTTTATGTTTACACTATTAGTGTCGGGGACACAGTTTCCTGGGTGAATTTCTTTTTTAGGGCACTCTGTGCCAATAATTATTGGAGGGGGCGCTATCTGTGTGGTACTAGTAGTTTCTGCAGTATAGTTTTGGGGAGCACAGCATCTCAGTATTAGAGGTGGCAGGATGGGGTGTTCAGAAAGTGAGAGGATGATGGAAAAGTAGGAAACTAAAATGTCTGTCTGTGATACTCCGCTAGATAGCTGAAAGAAATCATCATGGCGGTCAGTCTGAAAGGAGAAGATGAGGAAAGAGAACGTCTACATCTAAGAAGATGTAGACTGGATGTAAGAGGTATGTGGACCTGTATTTGGCTACCTTCACATCTGCGTTAGTGATTCTGGCAGGCTGTTCTAGCAGAGAACAACCTGCCGGAATTCACCGGCTCTGGCACTGCTGGATGCAAAATGCCTGCTGGTCCCATTCAGTCAAAAATGCTGAGAATCAGCGGGACACAAACTGCTGCATGCTGTGGTTTGTGTCCAGCCGGATCGTAGAGCTTCAGGTGTGAAAGTAGCCTCACCCTATGTTTTGTATTGCTGCATGTAATGTTAGGAGGGAATAGGTTAAAGGGGTTATCCGGGTTCAGAGCTGAACCCGGACATACCTTTAATTTTAGGCTACTTTCACACTTGCGTTTGCAGGATCCGTTTGTGAGATCCGTCCAGGCTCACACGAACGGATCCGTCATGATAATACAAACGTCTGCATCCGTTCTGAAAGGATCCGGTTGTATTATCTTTTACATAGCCAAGACGGATCCGTCATAAACTCCATTGAAAGTCAATGAAGGACGGATCCGTTTTCTGTTGTGTCAGACAAAACGGATCCGTCCTCATTGACTTACATTGTGAGTCATGACGGATCCGTTTGGATCAGTTTTAGTGTCCGCCTCCAAAACGGAATGGAGACTGAACTGAAGCAAACTGATGCATTCTGAACGGATCCTTTTCCATTCAGAATGCATTAGGGAAAAACTGATCAGTTTAGGACCGTTTGTGAGAGCCTGTGACGGATCTCATAAACGGATCCTGCAAACGCAAGTGTGAAAGTAGCCTTACTCAGGCAGCCTGCCTGACTAGAGCATCAGAGCATCTCATGCTCCGATGTCCTCTTTTGCCTTGCGCCAATTAGCGCAGGGCAAAGGCATCTTGCCAGGTTCCTTCCGCCTAGCAGTGAGCCCGGTGACGTCACTGGCACTGATGGGTGGGCTTTAGCGCTGTCCTAGCCAGTGAAACGACTAGGGCAACGCTAAAGCCGGCCCATTAGAGCCGGTGACATCACTGAACAAGCCTCCCCCGGCAGTGTGTATTATGTAAACAAAAGAGCCAAGGGAGGGCATCGGAGCATGAGATGCTTCGATGCTGACATCAGGCAGGCTGCCTTGGTGAAATTAAGGGTATGTCCGGGTTCAGCTCTGAACCCGAACAACCCCTTTAAGTTGAGAATCTGGCATGGGGGTAGGGGGCCCAGGCACAATCTTTGCACAGGGGCCCTCTGCTGTCTGTGTCCGCCCCTGAGACAGAGGCTATGAGTAAAGACAAAATTAATCACCCAAAGTGTGCAAACGTCTTTTGTGAACACCATTGAGGTTTTTAATGGATGTGAAAATAAAAGTTTGGCAATTTTATCTCGAGTGTCAGAGAGCCTCGTTTGGACTGAACCCATGCTCCAGCAGGTGCAATGTGTAAGGGGTTGTTCGCATATCAGTTATTTGATCAGTTATTTCCATCAGTTAGGCCTCTTTCACCAGGGCTGTGGAGTCGGAGTCGTGGAGTCGGTCACCATTTTGGTGGAGTCGGTATAAAATGGACCGACTCCGACTCCTAAAATATATAATGAATTAGTACATTTAGTTCAGTGCAATAAGTGCTGAATATATTTTTATAAGAATTTGTGAAAATGATGAAATGTCCTATAAATGTCTGTTCTATTCCTGATCTAAGGATTTAGGCTTTTAGTTGAGATGACTGTGTACTGCCCTTTATGTCCAGTGCATGTTCTCTCTGTATGCTTTATGTTTCCTCTGAGCTCATGTTTGGAGAGGTTAGCTGCTCTCATGGCTTCTATCTGCTAATGTAAAACACCTTCCCTTTCATTTCATATAGTGCTCTGGAGAAATGAAAGGGGAGCTCTGATTGGTTGCTATGGGCAACAAAAAAAGTCTTAGACCTAGACAGTTTTCATACATCAGGCCCAGAGGCGTAGCTACTGGGGGGATGGGGGGCAGGGGAGGCGATGCTCCGGGCCCAATACCTCTGGGGGGGCCCAGCAGGGATGGCCTTAGTACAATCAGGCGAATACAAGTGAGCGCTTACATTATGGAGTCTGATGGGGGCACATTAAGCCGATCTGAGGTCTGATGGGGGCACATTCTGCTGATCTGAGGTCTGATGGGGGCACATTCTGCTGATCTGAGGTCTGATGGGGGCACATTCTGCTGATCTGAGGTCTGATGGGGGCACATTCTGCTGATCTGAGGTCTGATGGGGGCATATTCTGCTGATCTGAGGTCTAATGGGGGCACAATATGCTGATCTGAGCTCTGATGGGGGCACATTAAGCCGATCTGAGGTCTGATGGGGGCAAGGGACTGTTAGTTTAGTGATGTAAAAGCTGGGGACAGGTTTCCTTTAACATAGGAGTCCCCTTTTTTACTCCTATTAATCCTATATTTTACTGCATTATGTGGTAGAGTATTTACACTAGGGTATGTAGAAAGTCTATTGTACTGTACTTAACAGCATAGATGATCTAGCAGTTTATATAGTCATCTTGCTAATACAGTATTATAACCACAACTAGTAGTATGTGCCTGTGAAGTTGGAAACGTGCGTTTGGGAAGCCAATAAGTGGGGGGCCCACTCAAGTATGTTTCGCCCCCCCATGTGCTGAACCTCTAGCTACGCCTCTGATTAGGCCCTAAGTGAGCTGTACCCAGAGAAGCCTGATAGATTACAAACTGTTTTTGTCATGACTTATCTGTACTATTGATTTTATGCAAATTTGTTTAAAGTTATCACTTAAACATGCTCCATGTATGAGGGAGTAGGAGTAGGAGTCGGAGTCGGGGTGAGGGGAAATTGAGGAGTCGGAGTCGGGGCTTTGGCTTACCGACTCCACAGCCCTGTCTTTCACACTAGCGGCAGCACGGATACGGCACCTAAAGGGTGCCAACAGATCCGTGCTGCCGCTGATACATGTGTGGAGCCGGAGCAGCGCTCCGGCCCCACACATGTTGGGACAGAAATACATACAAACATACAGACATACATACACATACACATACATACTCACATACTCCAGCCAGGGACGCCAGCAGCATGTCTTCACGTGCCTCCTGCGCGCAGTGATGACGATTCCCCACAGCGCCCTCTACTGGGCGCAGTGGGGAAACGTCATAGCTGCGCGCAGGAGGCACGTGAAGACATGCTGCCGGCGTCCCTGCCTGGAGTATGTGAGTATGTATGTGTATGTGTGTGTATGTATGTCTGTATGTATTTCTGTATTTCTGTGTAGCCGGATCCGGAATGACCCCCCATTGCAAGTCAATGGAGGACAGATCCGGATTACTGGTGTGTCACACCAAACGGATCCGTCCCCATTGACTTGCATTGGGGGTCATTCCGGATCCGTCTTGGTGCGGATGCCTGGACCGGAGAGAAAACCGCAGCATGCTGCGGTTTGTTCTCCGGTCTGAAGACAGAATGGAATACTTTCAGGAGCATTCCGTTGTCTTCAGTTCAGTTTTGTCCCCATTGACAATGAATGGGGACAAAACTGAAGCGTTTTTTTTCCGGTATTGAGCCCCTATTACGGAACTCAATATCGGAATTTAAAAACGCTAGTGTGAAAGTAGCCTTAGGCTCCATTCACACGTCCTGTTTTTCTTTCCTGATTCGATCCAGATTTTTTCAGGGCCCATTGAAATGAATGGATCCAGATCAGGATCAGGATAATTAGGAAATTAGGAATTAGGAATTATTGTCAGCCAAAACCAGGAGTGGTCACTAACCAGAGATCAGGTATAATGAAAAGATCTGCACCTGTTTGGTGTTTTTGACCCGCACCTTGTTTTGGCTCACAATAACTGATGGAAATAACTGATATGTGAACAACCCTTAAGGAGCTTTTCTTGCCTAGGATTGGATGAGGTATAGAACTGGCCAGATATTTCAGACACCTGTTTTTGGAACTGCTTTTCTTTATTGTTTGCCCCTGTGAAGCTCAGGACAGGAACCTTATCTGTGAGTTCAGTCTCTATTGTTGGGCAATAATGACATACTCAGCATTGCCACAGACCAACCCTGATGACAACCAAAAAAAATCATTATGTCAGATTAAGATTTTCACAGATCTTCAGTTGCTGTGCCTTCATGGAACAAGTGAAATCTTTCAACACTTTCTGGGAAATTACCATTTTGTTGCCATGTCATTTGACTATACTGACATTATAAGTGCCTGGTAATAGGGCTGCCACCTGATTGGTAATCCACCAGTGGCAGTCCGATTGAACAGCCAGTAATTTCCCCATGCTGCTTAGGAGCCCCTGATCTGACTCCATATACGTCTCAGGAGTCCTGCTCTGCTGACTCCTTTTATGGATGTGTCCATATATGAAGTCAGAACTATGACACTGTCCTGTGCTTGGGTGGTATCCTCATTCAACTTTTTTTGTAGTTAAAGAAGAACTCCCGCAAACATTTTTATTCTCTGACCTGTTAGAAAGGTGCATGATATAATCTGTAGTGATTGTCATTTTCTTACCAGAGGCTGAAATTGAGAGTTTCCACTCTCTTCTTATTGTAGCTGGGTCATGTGACCAACTCTCTGACCTCCAACTGACCCAGGACAGCAAGCCAGTTACTTCTCTATTCATTCCTATGAGACTGAAAGTGAGGCTCCCCATAGGAATGCATAGAAAATTAGACTTCCTGTCCACACAAAAGATGCTGTGTGAGTTGGTGGGTCTAATTCCTAGTCACATGACACAGATAAGAAACTTCAGGATGATATAACTCAAAAATTCAGCTACTGGTAAGAAAATGACATTCACTACAGATTACATCATGTACATTTCTAGCAGGACATGGAATAAAAATTTTTGCGGGAGTTCTTCTTTAACTTTTTTTTTTTTTTTTTAAGTTGTCTTCTTTTAATATTGTCACTTAAACAGTATTCTTGGAGACTCTAAGCAGTGAGCCACAGAGCCCAATGTTATTACTAAGAGGAGTTTCTCTGACTAAAAACCTAAATAGTATTCTTCCGATGTGTAATGTTTTCCCATGTACAATGCACTGGTATCTACAGATACATCTCTATATATTTTTTCTTTTAGAGGATAAAAGCAGAAGTATCATTTTATAATTTTTTTTTAATAATGGCACAAAATAAGTGACAATAATGACAAAAGCGTCCATTATAGAAGGAGCACAATTAAAATAAGGGAAGTGCCATCTCCATCAACTGTTGGAAATTAATTCCATTTGATGGACCGCACTGACTATAAGGCTTCTCACACAATGGCGTTAGGCTTGTCGAGCAGGCTGTTTCGGCACAGGAACAGCCTGCCGATCCGCACTAACGTTTGTACACGTGTGCTGCCGGAAGTCTGCCCTGGACCCATTCAGTATATTGGGGACAGGCTGGAGATGCGGCCGCAGCACGGCAAACATGCTGAGAGGCAACCAGACCAAAAATGCAGCACAAGGATTTCTGGCAGCACCCATGTGCAAACATTAGTATGGATCCAGCAGGCTATTCCCCTGCTGGACAAGCCTAACGGCAGTGTGAAAGAAGCCTAAGATGAACGCCTCTTGAAGGACTGCACTGACTAGAAGATGAATGGCTCCTGATGGACTGCACTGACAGTAACGGAATCTGGTTTCCATTAGTAAAACGTCATTTTACCAGACAAGAAGATGCAGCACGCAGCACTATTCTATCCAATATTTTTGATGGAATCTGCAATGGAAACTCCTAATGGATCCTCCAATAGAGATGTGGGTGAAAGCTAACATGGACTTCTGTGCATGTAATCAGTCCCCCCATTAGTCAGAGCACACGTGCTCTCCAATTGTCACATATGGAGGTCTTTTTTTCCAGGAAAGGGGTGAGAGGATTAGCATTTTTTTTTGTATAACCCCCTCTGCACTGAATTAGGCCATTGTATTGGTGCCACAAGACAGGCATTTACCAGCATCCAGATACCAGATTAGTTACACTGGAGCATCATTTTGTCTGCACTGTATATTTTAAATTACAGAAAAAAAATATTTATTTTTTTTAAAAGGCACAAAATTCAAAATATGTTCAAACCATTGGTGTGAAATAACACCTGTGTTAAGCCACACCCCTTTTACCAGTATAATGCCCCTTTCACACGAGCGGGAGACTCGCATGTCTCCCGCAACGCATCTACAGGGCTGGACTCGGCACGGACAGGGATCGCATAGCATTATATGCGATCCCAGTCAGTGCCGGAGTCCAGCCCTGTAGATGCGTTGCGGGAGACATGCGAGTCTCCCGCTCGTGTGAAAGGGGCATAAGGCTTCTTTCACACTTGCAGGGATCAGCAAAAACGCTTCTGTTACTTATAATACAACCAGCTGTATCCGTTATAAAAGGATCCGGTTGTATCATCTCTAAAATAGCAACAATGAATCCGTCATGAACGCCACTGGAAGTCAATGGGGGACGGATCCATTTTCTAGTGTGTCCAAGAAAACGTATCCGGCACAATTGACTTGAATTGTGTGTTGTGCCGGATCCGTTTTGCTCCACATCCCATGAGGGAAAGAAAACCGCAGCTTGCAGAGGTTTGCTCTCTGGTATAGGAACGCAACCAAATGGAACGGAATGCATCTTGGAGCACTCCGTTCTGTTCAGTTTTGTCCCTCATTGACAATGAATGGGGACAATATGGAAACGTTTTTCACTGGTCTTGAGACCCTATGACAGATCTCAATACAGGAAAAGTTGAACGCAAGTGTGAAAGTAGCCTAAACTTGGCAGGGATTTTTGGTTGGGAAAGGTGGTGACCCTATTATGGCGCTCCGAAATTGTGCTGGAAGAAAGTCCTCATTCTACAGACTTTCAAGCAACATTATAGCAGCTTCTTCCATAGAGAGTTCTGTCTGGCAATCTGTCTATGCATAAACACATATGACAATAATTAGCTCCAATACAGGAGCTCTACACTGAATGCGCAATAGCTGCAGGGCTATATGAACACTACAACTCCCAACATTCCACACGCGCTTTGTTCTGACTCACTTCCGCTGTACCGCTTTGCATTCTGGGTGACAGAGTTGAGCCCTTCTCTGTGTCCTCTCGGCCCTCTGCCAATACCGTAACCTACAGCGAACTACACTTCCCGTCCAGCCTTTCGTCAGGTTATGAGCCGGCTGCGCACGTAGACCGCGGTGCGCTCTGGTACTTGTAGTATGTGACAGTGTGGCTTCCCGACCTACGTAGTGACCATCTGCGCCACAGAACTACAACGCCCAGCATGCCGTGCAACTGCTAGCACCCGCTGAAGCAGCGGGGTAAGATGGCGGCCGCTGGAAGGATGGGGAAGCTTCCTTTGTTTTAAAGCGGAGAAATCCACCCAAATTGTCCATCGCCAGCGCGGGCAGTCCCAGCAGAGGCGGATTGTAAGCGGCAGGCGCCTGTGTGAGTCCGTGGGTCTGAGCAGGCAGGAGATGAGGGCTGGGGAGAAGGCCGGGGGCTGGGAGGGGTCTTCTTGCCGGGGCTGCGGGATGAGGAGCCATCGGGAAGATCGGATGTGTCGTATTTGTAATCACATCATCTTTCAGCAGTCTGTGCGATCGTGATGCATTACTGCAGGCCTGTGTTATGTGAACAGGGCCTGCGGGCTGCAGTGCACACATCCAGATGGATCTATATAGATTGTGTGCACTGAGTCTCTGCACGGAAAATGACAAGTATTCACAATATGCATGAATGTTGCACATCCGTGTGTTATTTACAGAATCTATTAGATTGCACTGATTTGCTGTGATTTATATTCTCTGTATAGATCTCTATAGATGGAAGAAGGGATCACCATCCTGATCTGCAGATGTGATGCATGAGTGTATGATGGAAAATACCATAGCTATTATACATAGTCTGATTCTATAATTCTACATAGATTTACAATGTAGAAAAAAATCATAATTGCATCAACATCTGCTGTGCATTAGACAGGGTTTTCAGTGATTTAGGCTAGCAGAGATGGCTAAGCTCCAGCACCCAGCTGTGGTGAAACTACAACTCCCAGCATGCTCCATTCATTTCTATGGTGTTCTGAGAACAGCCAAGCAAGTGTACATCTTGTGAGTCGTAGTTTTACCACAGCTGGGGTGCCGGAGGTTAGCCATCACAGGGCTAGGTACACACAAAAATCAACACCAAAAAAGCACGCAGAGCTTCCCAATTGATTTTCAGTAGGGAATCTGCATGTTAAACCGCAGTGGAAAAAAGAAGTGTCATGACTATTTTTAATATAGAATCCGGGTCCAGAATTTCTGTTGAAAATGGGCAGGAATGAAAATCTTCAAAATCAGAAAAAACGCATGTAAATAAACATGATGTGGATCAGGTTGTTTTCAGCACTGAAAATACTCTGTGTGAATCGAGCCTTCTGATGTTTTCCATAATATCTTGTATCGTTGTGTTTGACTTTTACTGTTTTACAAACACAGTTACGAGTGACTTCATGTATCAAAATTGTATCCACAAAAGTTACTCACGTAACATGAATCTCACTCATCCTCTCCATATCATTAGGATTAGAGATGAGCGAGCATGCTCGGGAGCAATTTTCGAGTAGTAGCGTACGCATTTTATAATCTGTATGCTAATGCATACGCATCTTCTAATCTGTACACTAATGCGTACAAATTACAAGATGCGTGCAGATTAGAAGATGCGTACGCTACTACTTGAAAATTGCTCCCGAGCATGCTCGCTCATCTCTAATTAGGATCTCATTCTGGTGTATGTGTATATATATATATATATATAGAGCAGGGATGCCCATCCTGCGGCCCTCCTGCTGTTGCAAAACTACAACGCTCAAAATGCCCTGATAGCTGTAGGCTCTCTGAGCATGCTGGGAGTTGTAGTTTTGCAACATTTGGAGGGCCGCAGGTTGGGCATCCCTGGTATAGACCATGGGGCACATGTATAAATATGGTCACTGTTTTGCAGCATTAGTCCAGTGCAGGAAATGGTGCTCATACTTGCATTGTATTTATAAACCGTCACTAATTTTGGCCGGTTTCCCTCTTGTCTGTCAGGTTTTTTGTTTTTGTTTTTTACTTTTTACTTTACTTTTTTTACTTACTGTTTTTTACTCACAGGAACACAGATGCCTTCTCAAACAGCTGATTGGTGGGTTCTTGGGTGTTGGACCGCCAACGGTCGGGTACTGATGATGACCTATCCAGAGTATAGGTCATCAGTATTTAAGTCTTGGGAAATCTCTTTAATGGCCCTCCTATGTGTGTGGTCTTCTGGAAATGTCTGCCATGTTTGGCTTTTGTGATGGTCTTGAGCTCTTTAAGTGTGTGATGGTATAGTGTATTCCATTTAGGCTTATTTTATTTGCAGCAGACTGTCCAATGGAGGTATATAGAACTTTCTGCAGCAGATCGCTGTGTCAATTTGCTTTTAAAGGGATTGTGCATCAATATATATTGATGAGCCATCCTCAGGATAGGTCATCAATATCTGATCACTGGGGGTCTGACAACCAGCACCCTGCTGATCAGCTTTTCGAACAGGTGATGGTTCTCCATGTGACTGCTGCTTCCTCTTCATTACACTGCCCATCGTCTCACTTTAATGGAGCAAGTACTTTTAATTACACTGCGCCGCCACTGCAAGGGAGACTATGCGTAGTGTAAAGAAGAGGAAGCAGCTGATCGGTGGGGTCATCAATATAAAACCATTGCACAACCCCTTTAAGCTGGCCATACACCTTAGATAGCTGCCAGGAGAACAATCCTTTGGCCTCCTCTATACATACAGCTTGGTGTTCTCAGTTCATAGAGAGGTGTGAGCCGCTGCCAGACACCTGCCTACCATTCACCGTTTCAGATCCTTCTTTCCTCCAATATCTTCCACTCATGGATATTAGATGGTTGGCTTATACCACTGATTCTGTGCAGATTTTTCTGTGTTTTCTCATCAGATCTGCACCAAAATCCACACGTGTTACTTGTCCTGATCTCACCCTTTACATTACAGTGTGTAATATCTGCACAAACAGTTGACATGCTGCAGATTTCTAAATCCTCACAGGAAAAAAAGCAGAGTGTACATGAGATTTGTCAAATGAAAATCCGCATTGTGTGCAGGTAGCCCTAGGGTGGCTTGTCATTCACTTTGCTGACCCTAACCATACACAGCGCTGGTATTTGATCAAGCTTCCAGAAATTGGGGGAGACCTGTCAAAGGCACTATTCACATCTGCATTGGAGGAGCCAATCCATCCTTGATTTGTCAGCAAAAAAAAAATACTGACCGCAAGATGTCCGCTTTTATTATTACTGCTGTCCAGTAAGAGCGATGCAAAATCACGAGTTTTCATCATACATATTTCTATGGACTGTATCTGTTCCAATGTTTTATCCCTTACAATCTGAACCCCTGTTGTATTGAAGAGGCACTGGTGCTCAATAAAATGCAGTGGCACCATTTTATTTTTTTTTCCAAAATTTTGACCTAGCACCGTGCAACAGGCACATTTTATTTTTATTTTGCAAAAGCCATAGCACTTTAGTCCTTTTCATTCATACTAGGCATACTAGGTGAGGGTCCCAGGGTATTGGCTCTTAAATGGGTTTCCTGACACTTTTTTTTTTTTACTGAAGACCTATCATCTAGATAGGTCATCACTATCTCACTGGTGGGGGTTGGGCACCTGGGACCCTCACCACCGATCATCTATTTGAGAAGGCACCGCCATGACCTTCTTGCAGCCTTCCCTAGGCTATGTGATATCACATTCACTGGTCACGTGGCCTAGGCACAGCTCAGCCCCATTGAAGTGAATGGGGCTCAGCTGCGATACCAAGCACAGCCGCTATACAATTGACGGCGCTGAGCTAAGAAAGCCACAGCACTACGTGAGCACTGGTGCCTTCTCAAACAGCTGCTTTCATATTGCTTGTACCCCTGCCCCTAAGATAGGTCTTTCTCCTTTAGACTTGAGGGCAGTTATGCCTATGTTTGTTAGGAGATAAAAATGTCACCTTGCTGTCACCAGCCAACCCTCCTGCTGTTGCATATTTACAACTCCAACTATGCTGTGGTGGCCTATTACTGGAGATGACTGCGCTATGCACTGCGTCTATGTTGTTAACATCTTTTTGAACTTTTTTTTATACTAGGTGTCTATTGGAGGCTGCAGTAATGGCAGAAGACCGCCAGGAACAGAAACAAACCAAGGAAGATGCTGAGAAGGAAGTAACAGAAGAACCATCGTTATCAGAGGATGAACATGAACTCCCCGCCAATGCCACCGAACATGACCCTTCTGAAGTCCTCTGCCCTGGACACATCATTCTGGTAATCAGTGCTCCACATGTCACATGCATTGATCAGGAAACATAAAAGTACTTTCTTTATTTTTCTTTTCAACTTTAAAGGGAGTCTGTCACCAGGAAATTCACTGCTAAACCAGGTATAATTTATTGTAGGGCTAGCTGAGCTCAGTGTAATGATATCTTTCACCTGGGGTCCTTTGACACGGACCGATGATTGCCTGATTGTCGGTGGAGATGAGAACTGCATTTACACGCGGCAATCACCTTCGCGGTCGATACAGCAATCTGTATACGCTATTATCAAACTGATGTAAAGTAGAACTGGCTTAGTTGTCCATAGCTGTGAAGGAGCTGTGAAAAATAAAAGGAGGAATCTGATTGGTAAGCCAGTTCTACTTTACACCAGTTTGATAAATGACCCCAAAATGATTTCTAGTGCCGGCAGAAAGCTTTTTCTACTGCCAGATTATCAGGAATGAGGTTTTATGCAAATGCTCATTTTAGATAATCTGCCAGATCATTGGTCCAGGTAAAAGGACCTTCAGTAATCCAATTCCTTCACTCTGGAGAAAATGTACTTATATGCAAATGAGAAGTTAAGTGCATTGAGGGCAGCCCCATTTCACTCTGTGCACCTCTGCTCCTCCTGTGTAGTAACATAGTTTGTAAGACTGAAAAAAGACATCTGTCCATTCAGTTTAGCCTGGTATCTTGATCCAGAGGAAGGCTACCGTCATGAGGTAGAAGCCAATTTTCCTCTGCCAGCCCCTCCCTCTTCGCCAGAGTCCTTACTTCTAGCCCTGGTTTCTTTGTCCATATGCCGTAATAGGCAGGGGTTCTCACCTTAATACAGGGGTATTACTTTTGAGTTTGTGAATTATTTCCTCTTTGTCATACACTAAAAGGATTTTATATTTCATTTTATTGTAGAAAGCTTTGCAGCAAGTTGTCAACGAAAGCAAGAAGACTCTCCACAGGGTTCCAGGTATGTTAGGCCAACACGTTGCTGAAATATTAATCAAGCTTTACCTGTGTAGGATATTTAGTTTTGCTTGTTTCTTGGACCACAGACTACACAGATAACCTCATAATAGGGTCTTTCACTATACTGTGCCAGGTAAAATAACACCCACCAACATGGGGGGCAACAGATGGCAAATTGTGCATGCCACTGGGGGTTTGGCTTAGGCTTACACACAGGCTTCATCCAGGAATGGTGCACTGTTTAGAATGCCCTCTAGATGCCCTATCTATTTTACCGTTTATTTTTTGTGTAATTTTTTTTTCTTTTATATTGTAGACCTAAAATCAAAATGTTCAAAGTCAAAAAAGACTTGCAATAAGAAACCATTGATGAGGCCAGTGGATCCTGAAGAGACAAATTGTCTCCATGCAGAGAATGAAAGTTCTGTAAGTATTATGGAAAAAATACTAGGAGTAGTCACTCCAGACATGGTGCACAAACCCACAGCAACTTGCAGCAGAACACTTGTGGCTGGGGTTTTGAAATGTTATTGACATGTAGAGGAGCATGTTGCTGATTATGTTGCAAACATGCCACAGATTTGGTATATTACATGAATTTTACAGTCTTTGTAACTCTATTTATTGACATTTTTTCTTTTCAGCTTCCTGAGCCCACAACTGATTTTTTGTCTAGTCTGGCTAATGCATTGGAGTACGTTGAAAAGACTTCTAGTGCAATCACACCAGGGTCTCATCTCCAGTCTCCTATAGAAGAGAACTTACAGTATGAAGATTTATAGTGAGTATCAGTGTTTGACACTGACTGCAACTTCATAAGGAAATATGACTGAATGGACAATAGTGTGTATTCTTTGACAAGGGATTGGTGATGAAATTGGTGCCCATTTTTTTCTATATCTTTCACTCTATTGAAAGAGGAAGTCCATACGCTCTATTTTGATCGGTGGATACCACACAATATTTGCTGATTGTGGGGTTTCCAGCATCAGAATCGACAATCTACTTGCCCTATTAGGGACTCCATTCTTATGGATCATGGACTTGATTGTTACTTTAATTGACCCCTCTAATTACTAATTTTTATAATTTTTATGTTTTTATACTTTTCACCCCAAGTTCCCTGGAGGAACTGGATGAAGTTGAATTTATGGCAGAAATTAGACTTGGCGACGTTGAAGCTTATTCGCGTACACGGTCAGGAATCTTCAGAGACAGACACTGGAGATTCCAGAAATCAGGTATGTGGCCCTTTACTATTACATTTACACTGTCAGATTTTCTGCCTGTTTTTAAGCTTGACGGTATAACAATTGGTGTTCGTTTAACCACCTAACTGTTCTGCCCGAATCCAGCTCGGGCAGTGTGAAAAGTAGCTAACTGGAGGGGGAGGGCTGCTTTACATGCTGATATCTCCTCAATGGTAGCAGCTAGAAACATGCAACTGGTCTTGTATGCTGACAGTCCAGGCTTTAATACGAGACCAAAATGACAGCTAAAGTCCAAGAAACAGAGGAGAAATCACTGTTAGAAATCAAGTCGGGAATAATTGCGAGTGAAACCTGTTTTTACTTTCATTTTCAGCTGCATTCATGGCATATCGATTTCTATCAGTGATATCTTTCTCTGCCCTGAACATATTGCTGTCCTTTTGGTATTTTGGTATTTTTTGAAAGCTTTGTCTGCTTTCAAACAAGACCAGTTGCATGTTTCTAGCTGCTACCATTCAGAGGTAGCAGCATCTAAAGCAGCCCGTCCTCCTCCAGGTAGCTACTTTTCCCACTGCTGGAGCTTCACTCTGGCAAGACAGGGGGTTAAAGGGGTTTTCCGAGATTTTTTTTTTTTTTTATGATGACCTTTCCACTGGATAGGTCATCAGTATGTGATCGTTGGGGGTCTGGGACCCCACCGATCAGCTGTTTTGAGAAGTCACCAGCATTCGCAGTAGCACCATGGTTTTCTCTCATCTCATCAAACACAGCGCCATACATTGTATAGTGCCTGTGTGTGTGGTATCACACAGATGTGACTGATGAACATGACATCATATGGCCTAGGCAAAACTGCAAGAAGGCCGCAGCACTACTGCAAGCACCTGATTGGTGGGGGTTCTGAGTGTTGGACTCCCAAAGATCAGATATGGATGACCTATCCTGAGGTCATCAGTTAAAACATTTACATGGAGCTGTCATTGCCATTGGGATGAAAAATTGTAAGTGTGAACATTTGGACCAGGGGTGGCCAACCTTACAGACACAAAGAGCCAGGGAAAAAAAACGTAAGACTACCAGAAGCCACAAGCCATACATTGGCACACGAGTCACCGTATTTTCAACTTATAAGATGCACCTAGGTTTTAGTGGAAAAAATTAAGAAGATTTTTTTTCATCTGATCTTATTTTTCATTAGCAGAGAAAAAAGAAAAAACATTTTTCATCAGACTCATAAATCAGACCCCCAATCCTCACCTGACCAAAAATATGATCCTCAACACAAATCAGACTCCCAGTGTCAGACCCTCAGTGCTCAGATCTCCTCCCATGCTCAGATATGCCCCCCCATGCTCAGATAAGACCTCCCCCATGCTAAGTTCAGGACCCCCCATACTAACGCGCACAACATCAGGTCATAGTTCATGTCTCCACTTGCTATGTTCTAACGCTGTGCGCATCAGGATGTAGTGAAGAGTGAGCTGGAACTGCAGAGTAGTAACGGTGCTCGATCAGGAAAGGAGATCTGAGCATGGGGTGGAGAGCATGGCGGCCTGACTGCTTCCCGGCTCCACCAAAAGAGCCACACTTGAAGAGGCAAAGAGCCACATGAGGCTCAAGAGCCACGGGTTGGCCACCCCTGATTTGGACACTTTCATCTTTGTCGGCAGCACATCCCTGTTTACACATGGCGATTTGCTGCAGACAACCAATAATTTTTATGCCTGATAGCTTGCATGTCACTGGGCATGTTTACATGAGTTAGTATTGAGAACAAGTGTTCAAAAGGGCATTCGTCCTATCCTCTTCCCTTGTAAACTGTCCTTTGGTTGTGTTTTAGATGTTTTACTAATTTGTGTTATCTTTTATATCCTGCTTATGTGTTTGCTTATTATTTGTTTTCCTGTTCTTGCAGTGTGCCTAAGTACCTCAGGGCTGCAACTCACTGAAAGACAATCGGCAATTGAAGAGACAGCATCCAGGCCTTCCAGAACAGATGATTCACTGGAACACCTTAAATACCCTCTAAATATTAAACCTTGTATGCCCAGGACATTGCATAGAACTAGCTTAAGCACAAAATGTGATGTAATACAGAACTCAAAGGATTCTCACTACAAAGATCTGAACAGGACTTTACAGCAGCATAGTCCTTCTAAAGCAACTGTGGTACCAGGACTTCTGTGGCCTGAAAACGGTCCAAAGGATGCCTTCTCCATTTCTAGGGTACAGAATACATTTTGCTCAAACAGGACTACACTGATTGATAGCAATACTCAGTTTGTTAAAAATCAGCCGGATGCGTTAGTGTCCGTAGGACTTGCTGTAGGAAATGGCACCGGGGTAACGGGTGGACAACAAAGACCACTTAGTGGAGAAGGGTCCACCTCAAACAGCCAACATACACAGCCCGCTGGTTCTTTGGAGAAGACAGATACAAGTTCCTCCTATTCATCATCCTCTTCACAGAATCCTGCACTGTCTGCTGGCGGCAGTGGCACACAGTCAACTATATCACAGGACCTAGATATTTATGACCCTTTTCACCCAACAGATGAGGAGAATGTGAATGGAGATTATATTTATGAGGACTCCCCAGGGAAGGAAATGGATGAACAGGAGGATCAAAAATATGATCCCTTCGATCCTACTGGTTCTAATCCAAGTTCTTCAGAGCGCAGCCCTTCACCATATGAGGATGATGATGATATTGGTAGTGATTCTCACCCCGAAGGTAGAATATCTGAAGCCTTGGCCGATATCTATGATGAAAATAGTTTAAGCCAAGAATATCCTGGCATAGACAAAAACAAGGAAGGTTCAAAATCTGCCGAATGTGATAAATTTCAGGGGATTGACGAGCATGAGGGTGGTAATGAAGTTGACAGTAACAAAGAGCAAAGACTTTCCAAAGATCCCTCAGACTCTGCTTTCAAAAATGTTTCAAAACTGGATTTTGAACCTTACAGTCCTAGCTCCAGCATAGACCTGGACACAACAGATGATGTGGAGCTACAAGAAACGTCTCCAAAAGTATCTGAGGAAAAAAATGTAAATGAGCCACCAGCTGCTGATTCAACCTTGGATGAAATCAGTCCATCAGATACTTCAGTAGAGCCAATAAGGAGAGTATTCACTGTAGATGTTGGTCAAGACTTTAATCGCAAAACAGACTTTTCATCTGAAGCGGAATCTAAATCTAAGGTTGAAATTAAAGTATCGCTAGAATCTTTAGCAAAGCCGGACATGAAATCTTACTTACGGTTAGAAAAAATTGCCAAACTGGGAAGTGAGTCAAGATCACGCCACAAAAGGAGACATTCGTCTGAAAGGAGGGATCGGGATGATGACTCTGATCGGAAATATGATTCCGAAATTGAAGAAGGAGAAATTGTCCAACCAGATGAAGATTGTTTTAGTCCAGTGCCCTTGTTCCGCAGCCGATGCCGTGTAATTGAGAGACCACTTAGAATGGTTGAAGGAGATGACTTTCTGTCTTTGCATGCAGATTCAGATGAGGAAGGAGCTTTGCAGATTGATTTTGGGGAAAACCAAATGGAAAACCGATGGAAAGGGCTAGACCTGAGGCGAAAGATCACAAATCAACGCAGAGAGAGGTATCGTAAAAAGTCAATGTCACCCACAAGACCTAAAAAGCAGTCAAAATCTCGTTCTCCTTCCAGCTCACATAGTCGTAAAAAGCCAAAACGAGACAGAAAGAGATCAAGAGAACGAAAAAGGTCAAAAGAACCCAGACCATCTGGGTCATGGTCTAGTGCAAAAAAACTGGGGAAGGCGAGTAAGGACCGTAAGCGTTCTAGGTCACGCTCTTACAATAAGGTTTCTCGATCTCGGTCCAGAGACCGAAGGCGATCGCGTTCTTGGTCACCTTCCATTAGCACCAGCTTATCTGCTGTAGGGTCCTCTCGTACATCAGCTGAAAGGAGGAAAAGTTGTAGATCAAAATCAAAGGAGAAAAGACGTCGGTGGTCTCATTCTGGTAGTACTGACCGATCTCGAAAAGATAAACACAAAGAGAAACATCGTTCAGATACAAAGAAAAAAAAGAAAAGATCACGTTCTAAATCCAGAGAAAGGGACCGTGACAGACGGTCTTCCCGCCACTCCACTGAACGGAAGGATAAAGATAAACCAAGATCAAGGCACTTGTTGGATGAGCCCAAGGCTGAAAATCCTCCACTGTTAGAAAGGAGACGGCGTGACAGTCGGTCCGTAGTGCCACCTTCTATTCAGGATCTCAATAATGCTGATCTTTTTACTATTAAGCGAACTATTACTGTCAATCCAGAAGAGAAATTAGATAGGGAGGCGTTGCTGCGCAGCCCTGAGCTGTCTGGAAAAAGAGAAGTTCTCTATGATTCTGAAGGACTAAGCTTTGAAACCTATTCTGACCGTGAAACTCTTGATGATAGGGATGCCAAATGTAATCGACATTTTGACAGGCGTTCAGGGAAATCTGATTCTGGCAAGAGAAGGCTAACAATGGAATTTGACACAAAGCGAATAGAAGACGACAGAGCGAGTAGGCAGAAAATCTCTAAAGAGCGAGATAGAAAGCGTGATAGATCCTACACAGATGATAGCCGTGATCGATACAAGAAGCGGTACAAAGATGTTCCTGAACCAGAGCGGAGCCTTTGAAGTTAGACAGGGAAAAGGTTCGTGTGGAAAAGGATAAAACTCCCAAAAAAATTAAAACGAGTCATAAAGACGGCAAAGGAAGTTCAACCAGAAAGGTCAAACTTCAGTCTAAAGTGGCTGTTTTGATTCGTGAAGGAGTAAGCAGCACAACCTCTGTTAAAGAAGCGGGTTCCATTGGGGTTAAATTTAGCCGTGATAGAGAGAGCCGTTCTCCATTCCTTAAATCAGAAGAAAAGATGGCCGATATTAAGGGTGGTCGGCCCAAACCTGAAACTGAAGATCTAAAAGAGCCTCTTTTAAGGCCTAAAAAATTAAAAGGCTTAAAAACGAAGACTGGTGTTAAGAAGGTAAAGACTGCAGGAGCTGGAGGGGCTCTTGTTAAAACCAAGGGAACTCTAGAGAAGAAGAAAAAGAAGCTAAAGACAAAGGCGTCACTCAAAAAGTCTAAGGCAGATAGCTGTAGTCAGGAGGTCCTAAGCCCAATTGAAACCAAAGATGAACCAATTTGGTCAGATACGGAGAAGTCTGAGATTAAACTGAAACCACCAAGTCCGCCCAAACCAGCCAATGAGCAGGAGCTCACTCCTGATTCACAAACTGTAGACAGTAGCTGCAAGACTCCAGATGTGTCATTTATGCCAGAGGAACTCCCTGCAGACCCAGAGAGAAGTACTGACTTGGATATTGATAGTATTTCAGAACCTAAAGAAGAGGCTTCCCGTCCACCCCATCCTCCTCCGCCACCTCCTGCACCAATGTCTTGGAACCTGCAGTCAGGAGTAGATTGTGCCACGAGTGGTGTTTTGGCATGTGAGTATATTTGTCTCTTAATCCACCACCCATCCATCAGACTTGTGTAAGTGCTGTATTTCTAGAGGAAATTCATTGTTGGTGTTAGCAAAAGAATTGCATAACCAATGCATTTTATGTCCATGTCCACGTCTTATGGCCAACTTTCACGTACGAGCCATGGGCTCCTGTGTTTTTCAGCTGGTGGTGATAATTACACTTGAACCTTTAGGGCTCTTGTACATGACTGTGGTTCGGGTCCGCATTTTTTGATGGGTCGGATACGGACCCATTCACTTCAAAGGGGCTGCAAAAGATGCGGACAGTGATTCCATGCCATCCACAAAAATATAGAACATATCCTATTTTTGTCCGCATTATGGACAGGATAGGACTGTAATTTGTGGACCCCAAAACAGCCGCCAGTCGTGTGCAACTGAGTCAGTGACAGCCAATTAGGTCACTTCCAAAACTGTTGGCACTGTGAAAACTGGGTTGCTGTAGGAAATATTTACAGTGTTTAAAGGGAACTTTTCACTTTGAAATGCAGTGTAATCTGCAGGAGCAGGAGGAACTGGGCAGACTGATATATAGTTTTGTGCAAAAATATTCAGGAAAACTTGTATTTCATTCATTTACATTCCTCATTCTGGCCTTTGAAGTCAAGGAGACGGTCCTATCAGTGATTGACAGCCTTCCCTCTATGGCTGTGTATACAGAGGTAGCTGTCAATCACTGATAGGTCCGCCTTCTTGACTTCATAGCCCAGAATGAGCAGGATTAATAAATGAAATACAAGTTTTACTGAATATTTTTGCACAAAACTATATATCAATATGCTCAGCTCCTCCTGCTCTATAACATGCTGCCTACAGTTCAACCTGACAGGGTCCCCTTATTGTGCAAGATCCCTTGTCTTTTAAAGAGGAATACACAAAAAAAAATGTCATAAAGATGTATCAGTGGACATAATGGAGTCTAGTGCTGAATCAGTTTCATGGCTCCTAAGGTGCAATACGACCCCTTCATTCTGGAAAAATGTGATGGTCTGACTGTAAGGAGGAACTCTTCTTACATGATAATGTTACTTCTTACATGATAATGCTACTGGAGGATAGCACAGGTTCTACGTTGACTGCTATAAGATACCTTCTACTGCTGGTTTAATGTTAGGATATATATATATATATATATATATATATATATATATATATATATATATATATATTCCAAAAGGAAGAGGGCAGCAGCACAATAGAGGAGGGTCGGGTGCAATTCCTCAAGGTAAACTCACAGCACAGAGTTCCATATAGTTATCCAAAAGTCCAAGAACGAGGCAGCACTCCAGGCTTGTGCAAAAAGTGGATTTATTCCATGCAACGTTTCAGCTCTCTCAATGGAGCCTTTGTCAAGCAGTGAGTAGATACACTAACTATATATATATATATATATATATATATATATATATATATATATATACACAAGGTTCGGAAGGCAACTCTTTTGTTACTTTTTCTTAGTTATATCTGTCTGGAGGCAGCTCTTTCACAATTGGTATTACCCATGGGGGTAGTTGCTTGCTTTTCCTAGCCTGATTCTGCCTGGATTCCAGCCCGCTTTCTCTTTTATCACTGCTTATGTTTGCCATCCATGTATCTAGGGAAGCCAGGTAATAACCTCTGTGGAAACTGTAATATCTGCCGTTTTGGCAGAATCCGTCAACTAGGAAGTAGCTGGGCTGGCAGTTTAGTAACTAAGGTGAAATTGGTATTCATTTTATTGTATTTGTAGATTCATTCACCTGTATCTGCCACTTCATACACACAAGACAATATGCAGTCTTAAAGAAGCACTCCCACAAAATGTTTTATTCTCTGACCTGTTAGAAAGGTACATTATGTAATCTGTAGTGAAGGTAATCTTCTTATCAGTAACTGTATTTGTGAGTTATCCCCTCCCTTCTGATCCTCAGCTGTGTGATGTGACCAACTCTCTAACCTCCAGCTGACACAGGACAGGAAGTCAGTTACTTCTCTATTCATTCCTATGACACTGAGACTCCCATAGGAATACATAGAGAAACTGGCTTCCTGTCCAACACTGCATCTCCAATTAACACAGCATGTACAGGAAGTCAGTTTCTCTATATATTCCTATGAGACTCTCAATGTCAGTCTCGTATGAATGAATAGAGAAGTAACTGACTTCCTGTCCTGTGTCATTTGGAGAGCAGTGTTGGTCACCTGACCCAGCTGAGGATCAGAACGGAGGGGATAGCTCACAGATACAGTCACTGATAAGAAGATTACATTGACTACGGTTTATTCTCTGACCTTTTAGAAAGGTACATGATGTAAAGATTTTTGTAGGAGTGCTTCTTTAAACTGACGTGTCATCTTGTCCTGCACTAGACATGACACCCTTCAGCACTCATTTACCAATACTATAGATGGTGTAAGCGTAGACCGGCCGTCTAGACCTGCATCAGATTTATCACAGTGACTCACGCTGGGTAATGAATCTGGTGCAGGGATAAACACTTGTCTAACTCTCCTCTGCTACTATATACCATTGGTTGGTTTACTTGGAGAATGAATTTTACGCCAGAATTGTGGTGCAATTTTAGCGTAAAGGTTGCACCTTAGGCCACACCACATTTTCCATGAAGCTCAGCCTTTTCCTGCTAAGCCCCACCTCATTTTTCAGCAAGTTGGGTGGAGGGGGGGGGGGTAGAAACTCCAGTTGCGCCAATTTGTGAAACTATTTAGACAGATTTTGGCTGGGGTATTCCTCCCAAAAGTATAAATTTGCACCAGTGGGTCAGCCTAAGTTCTCTATATCAGAAGCACTGTAGTGGATTACTTGTGATGTCGACCAGCAGGCTAATTGTCATTGCAAACTGTCAAAAACCTTATAAACACTCACATACACAATCCTAATATTAATGTTTCTTAAAGGGACACTTCCATCAAATTTATCATGTAGTTGTTTTTTTTTTGGCTATAAGTTTATGAGGTCTATCCATGTATTCTACTTCCTGTCCTCTTTGTTTGGACTTTTAGCACAGCATATAGGCTCATTTAACTGTATTAGGCTAGTTTCACACCTGCAGCATCGGACTCCGGCAGGCTGCTCCGGCGGAACATAAGTACAACATGTCGTTGTTTTGTTCCGGCCACCTCTCAGCAGGGGTTGCCGTGCTGCGGCCGGGTCTGTGGCCTGCCCCCATTACAGTCAATGGGGCCGGAGCGTAGTTCCGGCCCCACATGTGCACCTGCGGTAGCACGGATCCGGCGGGTGAACAGCCTGCCGGTGTCCAATGCCGCAGGTGTGAAAGTACCCTTAGAGCATCACACATTATACTGATTAGGGTAATGCTCCATGGACATCTTTATCTGGGCCTATCAAGAGAACAATAGAGTAGTCATACTGTTATTCCAGTTCTGCACCTACTTTTATCATGAGGATTACCTTTCCAATAATATCTTCCCCTCACAACGGCAGTAACCTGACTGGATTGCCTATCTATATTAAAGGTCTTATCATTTGTGTTGACTGCTACAGAAGGACAATAGTTTATATTTAATTTTCAGTGGGATAGTTATTCCAAAATTAAAAAAAAAAGAAAATAGCCAAAAATTCTAAGAAAAAATTGCTTTCTATGAATGTTGTTAAAAAATACCCCTTTCTGATGTAAGTGTCCCTTTAAATGAGATTACTATAGAGTGTATAGAGTTGGCAAGGAGTGACAAAGATTGTGATTCAGCCTTGGAATATAATAAAGACGATATCCGGACCCGTAAAACAGGTTATAGACTGTATTTACTGGGTTTTATTTTGAGTAAAAATGCTAAACGTATCCCTTGAAAGGATAGTCAGAGATGCCCATATACTTTAAAATGTGAATTATTGGGGTTTTAGTAACTTGTATATGAAATATTTAACATTGTTTTATTTGATTTGCTTTTCAGTGACTGCTTTGCTGTTCAAGATGGAAGAAGCTAACATGGCGAGCAGAGCCAAGGCGCAGGAGCTAATCCAAGCTACCAATCAGGTATGGATACTGTGAAGGCTTATACTGAGGGTCGCTGCATGTGGAAGTTACGTATGGCACTGTGGTCTCACGGAGGTTTGATGCAGCTCCACACATGTTGTGGAACGTTATGTCAGTGTTCCCCAACTCCGGTCCTCAGGGCCCACCTATCAGTCATGTTTTCAGGATTTCCTTAGTATTGAGCAGGTGATTATAATTAGTGTCCATGCATCTGGACTTACCACAGGTATTCATTCTGTGGGATATTCTCAAATCATGTCAGGTAGGTGGGAACTGAGGACTGTAGTTGGGGACCACTGCATTATGTGACTTATCATCTATGTAAGTCATATTCCATTATTGTAACTGGCACAAACTGAAGATATGCAAAGATAGACAGGCAGACATTGAAGCAGATTATGTATCTACTCATGAACCTCTCATTTTAATGGCTCTGTCAACGTTGAAATAGTTCTTGGTTAAACATTCCCTACTGTTTTGTTTCTACAGATAAACAACCAATCAACAACTGTGTAGACTGATCCTTTAGTCATTTTAGTCATTTTCCTTTGTATCTGTCTCTGCTGCTGGCTAGCAGACCAAATGTAGACTGCAAGAGTGCATGATCACATTGCACAGAATGTTAGTTGTCAGTTACCGTGAAGAAGCATAGCCTTTAGTTACATCATTTTTGGATTTATTTGAGCAGTAATTCACACTATAGGCCTCTTTAATTCAAGAGAATCAACCCCCACAAGACGCAATGTGTGGATAGTGAATGTGTTGACATATTCAAAAAGAGAGAATATTTGGGTATCCCTGCGTCATAAAGAGAGAGTGATGTTGCTGCTTGTTTGTTAAAGAGCTATTAGAAACTGGAAGAGAACCCATGGTATGTAAGAAAACCAGGGTTAGATAGATCCTATGCACTTTTGTTGTGTGAATCGTGAATTCTAGAGGAGGCAAGCTTTGTCATATAGGTTTCCTCAGGTCCGGAGATATCCACCCTCCGTTTCTGGAATGCATGATCTGATGAGGAAGGTTTTCTTAAGGTGGCCATACACATTAGTCTAAAATGAAAATAGACAATTTCAACCAAAATGAATGTTCTTCAGTTGAAATTTAACAACGAATAACCATTTTAACCTACAAAAGACAGAGCATTATCGTTTTTTAAAAGAAGTTGACTGTGTTTAATATTTTTGTCCGATGTCTTTAAAAGAACGTTCCTAGAAAGATTTTTTTGTCCATCAACCATTTTCATTGAACATTTATGTGCAGTTTGAGCAACTGCAACGGCCAACATGGACAAAGGGTGAATGCCTGTGTCTGTGAAACGAATGTTCACCAGATGTTTGTTTCTTCTCCTGCTGTTCAACCATCAGCAAACTTCTAATGGTATATGGCCACCTTTACATGACTCACAATATTCTTTATTTTCCTCCCCCACAGATCCTCAGTCAAAGCAAGCCTTCTACCTCATTGGTTAACCAGCCTCCACCTCCACCAGCCTTGTCGTCTATGGGTCATTCAGCTCCTCCATATCTTCTTGGTGGTCTACCCCTAAGTAGTAGCTCCAGCCCTCCTACTCCCACTGGAATTGCAGGTCTCAACTCCCAGACATTGTCTGGCTCTACATCCAGCTCATTCTTCAACACTACAGCTATCTCTGAGCTGGGAAAACGGGAAGGCAGCACAAGCTCCGAAGGCAGAGGAGACACAGACAAGGTAGCCTATGGATAACCATTAATCAGTATTTTATACATTATCAGAATTTCTTCACCAGCATGTTCTGTCTTGGTGGTTATGATAGATTTCTCTGTCTCACTCACACTAGGAATAATTTGTTAGGAAGCCATTTAGTCCATCCTTATAGTTACGGAGTGTGGAAAGAACATACAGATTCCACGTAAAGGTCGCACCCAGTCAAAGTTAAGCCCAGTGCTAACCAGTGAGCGTCATCAGTTGGAACATAGTTGCTTTTAGGTGACTTTTTCTGTTTTTTTTTTTTTTCTTGAAATCAGTACTTGAAGAAGCTGCATACACAGGAAAGAGCCGTGGAGGAGGTGAAACTGGCCATTAAGCCATATTATCAGAGGAAAGAGATCACAAAGGATGATTATAAAGACATTCTAAGGAAGGCTGTACATAAGGTGGGTTTATCCGTTCATCTGCTTGATTTATCCTTCACTTAGTGCAAACCCTTAATCTGATTATATTAAGACTAAGGCTGGTCGTCTTTAACTGAAGTAATCTTTAAATTCCATTGTGTGCCCATGACTCCTGTATACTGTGTTTTTCACTTTATAAGAAGCATCGGACCATAAGACGCACCCCAGGTTTAGACAACAGAAAATTAGAAAAAATATTTTCTAGGTCCTGTTTGAAGGGAATGTGCTTTACTGGTGTTTTACTGAAGTGCAGGGGAGTAGTTTTGGTCAGCTAGTGCTACTCTTACTTTGTCATCTGCAGAACATTGTAACAACCAGCAGTGGAGCATGTCGTCACCTTATTAAATGTACCTGGTCCTCTAGCTTTGCTACACACACACACACACACACACACACACACACACACACACACACACACACACACACTTACACACATCTTTAATAAAAACTCACATCTCCGGACACTAGTGCCTGCTGTATAGGTTTTCTGCTCTGGCCCCTGCCATTGATGACATCATCAAAGGTTTTTAAAGGGAGTCTTTCACCTATATAACTAAGAGCACTGCCCCACAGAAGATTGCAGACACATCCCAGACATACCTGTGTGCACTGTGTGTCTGCATTCCATGTCCGGGGAAAGCACTTTTATTCTGCAGGCTAACAGCTCCCAAGTTCCCAGCTGAAAGTGAAACTAAAAACAGCATTCTCTCCCAACTCGATTTCTAACAGCTATATCTTCTGATATACTGGATATAATGCTGTGATATTTTGTATCATTTGAAAGCTTGGAATGTCAGCTTCCCAAGAAAGTCAGAACCATTTTTCTATCTGCTACCAATCCCAAGATATGAGAAGATAAAGCAGCCCTCCCCTCTTCAGTCTGGTTTGCTTTGGGCACTTGGGAGCTGTTTTCCTGCAGAATAAAAGTGCTTTTCCTGGACATGTAATACAGGCATGACGTGCACACAGGTATGTCGGGATGTGAATTCAATCTTCTGTGGGGCAGTGCTCTTAGTTATATTGGTGAAAAAGAGGTGACAGACTCCCTTTAAGCTGTACTTGGAGTTCTCATTTCCTTTCAGTACAGCAGTAGGAATTTCCTCCACATGTGCTCTGCTGCTGATCACACGGATCCGTGTCGGCAGGGAGAGAGAAGCGTGTTCAGATGCACAGCTCTTTCACTGATCGAGCAAAACACTGTATGTGTGCTCTGCTGGTTCATGATCCATGCTGGATCTCCCTGACTGCCGTTTATAAGACACAGGCACTTTTTAGCAAAACTGTTTTTCTTGCTAAAAAAGTGCTTCTTATAAAGTGAAAAATACTATCAATTCCTTAACGGGATGTGGTATTATTCAGATGATGACTGTATATGTGGCATGAGCCTGAACCCACGCCAATTGTCTAAAGTACCCAAGCTTATTCCGCACTGCTTAGAGATTTTTCATGCTGGTAATCTATTTGTGAGTGCCACTGAAATTAGCAGTACTATATTCAGTGTGGTGACCAAGAGATCCAGTGATTACATTCCCAGAACAGGGCTCATAACTAGAGAATTGTAGATTCATCAGTCCATATAGTGCAATGGACAAGTCAGTTTGCCTATTACTCTGGGGAGCAATCCGTGACTTGTAAACTGGACAATCTTCTCTCTGGTCAAGACGGGATTTTTAGGTGGTGATCCCCTTTAAAATGCTGTCAGCATATGTATGTCAGCATAGAAGTTGTGGTGAATAACTGATTCTTATTCTCCCTTGCTCCATCCAGATCTGCCATAGCAAAAGTGGTGAAATTAACCCTGTTAAGGTAAACAACCTGGTGAAAGCCTACGTCCAGCGTTACAAGTACTTCCGGAAACACGGCAAGAAAATGGATGACGACGAAAGCAGTTACCGTAGTGGAAAGGATCAGGGGGCCCTGGAAAAAGCACTACCCCCTTTACCATTAATTTGAGCCCAGGAGGACGATGGAAATAAACCTGTGCAAATAATGTCCATTTAATTAAAAAAAATTGAGAAAAAATGGGAAAAAAAACTTTTATGCAAATATTGGTTGAACTTTAGAGATGCCTACCTTTAGAAATAAATATATGTGACTCCTGACAGGTCCCCTCCGTTTGCTTGTACTGTGGTCACAGACCTGTCAGAGCTGGGAACTTCTAGATGGTCCTGCACAGGCCACTTGTTTGCTGTGCGGTCTCGTTTTAAATAGTCGTCTCTTGTAAATATATTTTTGCTTCACAGATTTGCAGCTTTATTATCCATATTCTCTACCGGATTTTAATTCTGAACACTGTCATCCCCTCTAGCCCCTCCATTATTATTATTATTATTATTTTGCATGATTTTACACATCTCCACGGTTTCATCTCCGGGGTAGCAAGTTCTTGTTATATACTCCTTTTCCTGATAGCTGTATTAAAATGCCATCCTGTAAGCCTCTCTGCCTGTTTTCTTTTTATATTGTCTGTGTGTCTTCCTTCCGGCGCTCTATAGATTAGACCCTTAATTACCAAGATACATGAAGAGGCTTTGGTTTATTATTATTATTATTTTTTGTAATATACAGGGTGGGCCATTTATGTGGATACACCTAAATAAAATGGGAATGGTTGGTGATATTAACTTCCTGTTTGTGGCACATTAGTATATGGGAGGGGGGAAACGTTTCAAGATGGGTGGTGGCCATTTTGAAGTCGGCCATTTTGGATCCAACTTTAGTTTTTTCGATGGGAAGAGGGTCATGTGACACATCAAACTTATTGAGAATTTCACAAGAAAAACAATGGTGTGTTTGGTTTTAATGTAACTTTATTCTTTCATGAGTTATTTACAAGTTTCTGACCACTTATAAAATGTGTTCATAGTGCTGAACATTGTGTTGGATTGTCAATGCAACCCTCTAATCCCACTATTCACACACTGATAGCAACACCACAGAAGAAATGCTAGCACAGGCTTCCAGTATCCATAGTTTCAGGTGCTGCACATCTCGTATCTTCACAGCATAGACAATTGCCTTTAGATGACCCCAAAGATAAAAGTCTAAGGGGGTCAGATCAGGAGACCTTGGGGGCCATTCAACTGGCCCACGACGACCAATCCACTTTCCAGGAAACTGTTCATCTAGGAGTGCTCGGACCTGACACCCATAATGTGGTGGTGCACCATCTTGCTGGAAAAACTCAGGGAACGTGCCAGCTTCAGTGCATAAAGAGGGAAACACATCATCATGTAGCAGTTGTATGGCCCCCAAGGTCTCCCGAGAAGAGGGTTGCATTGACAATCCAGCACAATGGGCAGCACTTTGAACACATTTTATAAGTGGTCAGAAGCTTGTAAATAACTCATGAAAGAATAAAGTTATGTTAAAACCAAACACACCATTGTTTTTTTTGTGAAATTCTCAATAAGTTTGATGTGTCACATGACCCTCTTCCCATTGAAAAAACTAAAGTTGGATCCAAAATGGCCGACTTCAAAATGGCCACCATGGTCACCACCCATCTTGAAAAGTTTCCCCCCTCCCATATACTAATGTGCCACAAACAGGAAGTTAATATCACCAACCATTCCCATTTTATTTAGGTGTATCCATATAAATGGCCCACCCTGTATATTTTGGCTGAGTTTAGATTTTCTTCTGCTTATTTTATTTTACTATTGAAAATACAAATGACTGCATACACGATTTGCATGTCTATTTGCACCTTAATCTGAAAACTCACCTGGAAGTGTAGGTACATCTAAACATATGCATATTAGTTGGGGGATCCAGCTGTAATGCATGCAATCTCTAATGCCCCTTTCACACGAGCGGGAGACTCGCATGTCTCCCGCAACGCATCTACCGGGCTGGACTCGGCACTGACAGGGATCGCATAGCATTATATGTGATCCCTGTCCGTGCCCAGTCCAGCCCTGTAGATGCGTTGCGGGAGACATGCGAGTCTCCCGCTCGTGTGAAAGGGGCATAACTGTGAGGCACAGGATTCCCCTGTTAGTCATGTTTGGGTGGAATACCCCTGGGGTGTACAGGATGAGAAAAACAAAGACCCTTAGGGCTCATTCAGATGGCCGTATGCTGTCCACAAAAATGCAGATCCGTTTTTTTTGCAGACAGTTCAGCATGTCCGCAAACAAAAACGGATTGCTTTCCATTTTTTTTGTTGACACATAGACTTCAATGGGGCCGGCCATGTCCTGATTTTCACTGACAAGTATAGGACATGTTTCATTTCTTTTGCTGTAGAATGGAAGAAAAGGGCCCCATAGAAGTGAATGGGTCAGCATCTAATCTGCAAAAAAACGGACCTGCATTTTTGAGGACAGCATACATCTGTCTGAATGAGCCCTTAGACTTAGTAAATGTTACCCAATGTCTTGAAGGGTTAACTCAACTGAATGTAAAGATACCTTGCGATTTTTTTTTTTTTTTTTTTTTGAGGACAAATAAATTTTAACTCTTTCACTAGATGTTTTGCACCTCTGGTAGCCAGGATGATTTTTGCAGTTTTGACATATACAAATAAAATCCTACTAACCCCCCCCCCCCTTCCCACCCATATATTTTCTTAAAGTAGACTCTCAGCATATTTTCTAAATTCAGCTTACCACTTGATAATCACACCTTCATGGAACTTTGTGTCAAAGTATAATTTTTCATAAAAAATTGCAAAAACAATATTAGTCGGTAAAAGTGTAACCCAAGTAGAACGTTATATGGATCACACATCTTAAAAACAAACGTTCAACATGTGCAGAGTTCATAGCTACCACTTAGGCGTAAATTTACCTCTTACATATCTTTATATAATCTCCAGAAAGACTAAAATCTGGTTTAAAGCTAGAAATGTAAAAACACATAGCAAAATACAGAGAATAAGCTCCTTGAAAATTAAGTACAACAGTGAATTTCCTGGTAACAGACTCCCTTTAAGGCCTCATGCACACGGCCATGGTCCATATTGTAGCCTGCACGCAATATGTGGGTCCCGGCCGTGTGCTCACTGCATCACGGATGCGGACCCATTCACTTGAATAGGTCTACAATCCGAAAGGTGCAGTCTGGAACAGAGGCATGTAGTGCTTCCATGAGGTTTCCCTCCGTGCCTCCACATTGCAAAAATAAAATCGAACTTGTTCTATTTTTTTGCGGTGTGGATGCGTCAAGTGGAATGGACAGAACGGTCATGTGCATTAGGCCGAAGGCATATTGGGCGGTCAGTTGTGCTTCTTGTTTTCTTAACAGGCCATGAATATGTAATTTGCTGAAGGTACATGAACTGATTATCAGGCAAATTATTGCAGGTGACCATTTCTATAAACGCTCATCCCCGGTAATTTGCACTCATTGGGTGATCATGTTGTTCTGCTAATACCGAAAATAAATGTTCCTGTGCTGTCTAAATCAGAGATGCCCAATGTGCGGCCTACCAGCCGTTGCAAAACTACAACTCCCAGCATGCCTGGACAGCCTACAGCTATTAGAGCATGGTGGGAGTTGTAGTTTTGCAACAGCCGCAGGTTGAGCATCCCTGGTCTAAACAATGATCAGCTGCACTGAGAGAATGATTTTTGTGCTATATCGATTGTTTGCCTCTATACAGCAGAAGTGATTGCTGCATGTAAATTCAGCCTTCATCTCCGCTGATCTGGCAACCGGGAATGTTGTCTTCTTTCCCAATAATCTGACAGATCATCTGTATGTGTAAAAGAAGTGGATCAGCACTCACTTTTTGATGCTAATAAATGTTAAATGCCATAAACTAAATACAGGTAGATGTGACTCGTTTCGCCTTTTTCAAACAAGCAAGGACCCTTTAGGCCCAGATTTACTAATCCAAAAATGGTGTAAACTTAGGTAGGCCTCCTAAGATTTATCACAGTGGCCCAAGCTGGTTGATAAATGTGGTGCAGGGATAGACACTTTCGTCTTTGAGACATTTTTACAGCAGAATTGTGAAATTTGGCGTAAAATGGTACAGATGAGTTCCTGCCCATTTCCTGTAAAGCTCCACATGCTTTCCGCTAAGCCCCTGTCTGGCATGTCAGAAAAAAGTGTAGATACCCGAGATGTGCCAACTTGTGCCACTTTTTTTAGACAGATTTTTTGGCCGCAGTCACGTTAGTAAATCTGGGCCTCTGTGTTGCCCGCTAATAAGAATTACAGTATGGCTTCTGTACCAGTCGTCTGTGTGGGATGGTAAGTCAGGCAGCTATATTCACATGCGGCAGGTTTGTGTATGAATATCCCCTAAATGAGTTGCCCCCATGTGACATGAGATGGCAGAAACAGCTTCCTCCACTGCACCCCAGGGTTTTATTCATTTTTATTTAGTCTTATGTCACATTATACTTTAGCATGAAAGATGCACAGAAGTGGTGAATTCTCTCATCTCAGTGCATCATGTCCTCAATGCTCCTCAGAATTGACAGCAGGTTACTTGTGCTGGATAAGGAGTCTGAGATTTCCAGGTTAATCTCACTATTGTTTAAAGATGAGGCTCCAGTGCTGTAACTTAACTCATGAAGAATACGCATTACTACAGGGGTCACCTACCATGAGGAAAAGAAGGAAAATGAGATTTAGAAAAAAAAAAATGATATAACACGGGACAGACACCAGTCAAGATGCTATTCTTCCTGCCTCATTCACACGCACATTTGGTGCTTGTATTCTCACTGGGTAGAGGGGAGTATGCCACTGCTAGACACCTCTGGGGGCTTATCTCCCTAAGAACAAAAGGATTGGACATCTTGAAATTCAACTTCCTGATCCTTCTCTCACCTGACATTTAGCGCTCATGCACACAAACGTATTTTCTTTCCGTGTCCGTTCCGTTTTTTTTCCGCAAAAAAACAGAAGATACTCCATTTGCTTTCCGTATGTCTGTGTGTCTGTTCCCCCCAAAAATAGAACATGTCCTATTATTGTCTGCGTTACAGACAAGGATATGACTGTTTTATTAGGGGCCAGCTGTTCCATTTTGCAAAATATGGAATGCACATGGATGTCATCCGTATTTTTTGCAAATACGTTTTTTTGCGGACTGCAAAATATATACAGTCATGTGCATGAGCCCTTACTGTGAGGGAGTGTCAAGACACCCCCCCCCCCCCCCACAGACACGCAGATAGTTGGCCAATCCCACTGAAATTGGCAGGTTTGGCTTAAGCATCATTCACACATTCGTGTCCGTGCTTAAGGGCTCATGCACACGAACGTGTGCTGTCAGTGCCCGTGCTGTGGACCGCAATTTGCTTCCATGGTGTTCCGATCTGTGCCTCTGTCCCACATCTCCGGAATTGCGGACTCATTGAAGTGAATGGGTCCATGATCCATGATGTGGGCTGCACAAAGCCGGCGCCTGTGTATTGTGGACTTAGCGTATGCGGGCCGCAATATGGCCACGGGCCGGCAACGGCCGTGTGCATGAGCCCTAAATCTGTGAAAAGGTGGTCAGTTATGCCTCTTTGAAGATGTACGTGTGTCATCCGTGTTTCACTAACCCTGCACAGCTGAAAAATAATTTTCACAGCATCTCTTCCTAATGATCTATGAAACACAGATGGCATCCATGCTGCATAATGGATCCGTGAACACAGACAAAATAGAGCATGCATCCGTGCTAAAAACACGGACGGTGCTAAAACAATGATGTTTGAATACACACATTAAAATGAATGGACACATGTGCCGTCCATGGAGAGCACGTACAGCACAAGTCCGTGGAACATTGGCATGTGAATGAGGCTTTACATTTATCCAATATAGCCAGCTTTATCTAATGCACCATTGTTTCCCGAGATCATCAAATTCACGTCACCTGCACCATGATGCATTTCTTTTGCCATGATTTCTCATCCGGCCATTGCTCCCCAATACAAATCCAGATGGAATACTGTGGAGATTCTTTCCTGCGATGTTCCACAAATTCAATCAATTCTGACTCAAGGAAAGAAGAGAAATGAGGTAAAATAAAAGCTGCACAATATTGTATATGGACACCTAATCCATAGTTGTGATTAGTACAGGGTAACAACAGGCACCATATTGCCCCCAGGATTGGCAGATCTTCCTCCTGGCTATTTATGTTTAGAAGAAAACTGCCAAACTCTACAGCTGTAGTGAAACTTCAACTCCCAGTATGCATTCTTCCTCTATTCTTCTCAGAACTCTCATAAAAAAGAATGGAGCATGCTGAGAATTGTAGTTTCACAACTTCTGGAGTGCCGAAGGTTGCTGACCCCTGCGCGACATGTCAATAAATTACTCTACGTTCCCTACGCTCCCTTTGCTCTTGTCTGACACCAGGACATTCTCACATTTTTCTCCTTCCACAATGCTTTCTCTTCACTTAAAGGGGTTGTCGGCCCTGCACCCAGGAGCATATTTGGCATGTCTGGGGCCCTGTCGCACCACTAAGCTCAACCCCTGTCAGCCAACTAAGCCCCACTTTCCACTTAGCCTGGGCACTTCTACCACTAATTTACAACTGAGAAGAATGCCTTCCCCCATGGGCAGCTAGCCTCCTTTTTTGCCATTTCCTTTTTGCATATTTTTGTTATAATATATCCATTTTATATTTACGTGAGCCAACCTTTTTGCTATCTTTATGTCCATTATTCTCCTTGTGTCTGTTCTGTGTCTGCTGTGTTTTTACACTGAACAGACAGCCATTTTACATATCACCTACAGAGGGGCAGCCATGCAAAATACATGATGTAGTTATTATAAACCACAATAGAAGTCATTATTCCACCACTAGGCTTATTTCGTTATCTGGTGGATGATGTGTGCTATGTGTCATGTAACACTGCTGCTTACTGAATGTCAGGGGTCACATGACATGAAGGGTGTCACATGATTGATGCTGTATTTTAGTTAGGTCATGGATACATTACATTACATAGAACTGATCCATGGGCTATACCATTCATATACCATTCCTGATATACGAAAAGTATGGAAGCACAATTTTAAATGTATATTAGAACATTGTATGATTTCCTAAAAAAGTTACAAATCAAAGTAGAACAATAAGAATTGATTACCTGCAATGAACTGGTGAATGCTGTACAGGACTGAGTACTCTGTTTTGTCGATCTTATTAGGTATGTTTGTTTTTGGTGCATTTGTCATACTCCAATAGCTACTACAATGACCAAATCTCTTAGCACCTATTGCACCTTCTCGAACTTCCACAACAATCCCTTCTTTCAGCTTTGTCAGAAGTTGGTCGACCGCTTCAACCAATAACTTATCAGTCACTACTAATGCAGGCTGCGGCAGATAAACACGGTCTAAGTATCCAGCATGACCAGGCTGCTGTTCAGCTGTGATGTAGAATCCATGTGGATTTTTCACTGTTGTGGTTTGAACCAGTTTTCCCCGGTAAAAAATTTGGACTTCAAAATCCGTTTCTGTAGTAAAGGGACAAAGAAAAATAATTATTTTACAATACTTTGATTAATGTGAGAAGATAATCATATATATATATATATAAGTGGCCCTGGACAAAATACTAAAAGTGGCCCTGTTTTGTAGTTGGGTCCAAATTGATGGAAGGCAGGGCCAGTAATACCATATTGTGGCACATTATACCACCCCAACTGAGCCAAATACCAGCAGCACAAAATACATCCCCAAAAACTTCCACTGCCAGGTCATGAGGAGGCACAAGGCGGCCCTCTGGGCATCGGCCCACCGGGAAATTTCCCTGTAAGGTCTAAGTCCATTCCGCCCCTGCATATACATGATAATGTGCAATACAAATGCTACAACATAAAAGGTTTTAGTTGGATAGTTTTTGTGTATGCTCACGAACATGCAGATGTTTTGTCTAGATTAGTCAGTGGAAAATTGACAGCAGATCAAGGCTGAAACAAAGTGAGATCTTAACAAATCTCGTCCACAAGCTTGGAAAAAAACAATATGGAAATTGACCAGAGGTGCGGATTTTAAAGTGTACCTGTTGTTTCAGACTACGCTGTTATGTCTTCATGACAAATAACACTAGTCATCAGGTTAGTATATGACACAGATTCTGCAGTATTCCCCTCTGCAGGCTCCAAATGTAAATTTCAGTTTTCCCTAAGCTAGGGGGTGGACACAAAGCACACATACAGAAGAGGATATTCTCTCCTCTACCTCTCTGTAGCAAACCCCAGAGGCAGCAACAGCATAGATAACATTATACAACAGTACTGAGCAGTGTAACTATGAATCTGGCACCGAGGTGAGAAAGAAAACCTACTGGAGCCACTGTAGCAGCATCTCTGTCTCACACCAGCAGCTCCCTCCACCCATTCCCTGTAGAATTCTATGGGCAGCATGTACGAGGTCTCATCTCTCATGACAGATTTTAGTTGTGAATTGCGGTTTAATTATCAATTCAGGATGCAAAGGAGAATGAGAAGTTTCATGGCAAGCCATTAGGCTTATTAGTGGACAAAAACATATTTTTTTACAAATATATTTTACAAACTTTCTTATATTCGCTTGTAAAGATTGTTGAAAGCACCGTGTCCATTTAAGTTTGCAGAATGTCAATTCTTGCTGCAGGTCTTCACCCTGCTACATTGAAAGGAGTGAAATCCACAGAGAATCCACAGCATAATCTGCAAAAACGTCTGCATGTAATACATGCCATGAAATTTTTCATTGAAATACACAACAGATTTTTCCGGTATTTATCAATGTAGCTTTATATTGCCTTTGCAGCTGCAAAAGAGATTAAAAGGGCTGTGAGACCTAGGAGCCAACCACCTTAATAGTCCTAACTTGTGCCCCAATTAAGAAAAAACAATAATTTCTCTGGGATTCCACCATTTCTGTGCCACAGCCCTAATCCTGGGTGATCCCTCTCTCCAAGAACCAGGAAGTCACTTGGTCCCATGACCACTGCAAATAATCACTGGCCTCAGCAGTGGTCACATGTGTTTGAATGGATTGTCACTAGTAGTAACTTGCTGTTCAAGCACATTTGACCTCACAGGCTAGTGATTGGCAGCTGTGGTCACGGAACCAAGCCACTTACTGGTCCTGTGGGAATGGAACCTGCTGGGAATGGTGCAGCAGCATGGACATGACAGGACTGCAGACATATAAACCATTGAGGTGGTCTACTCCTAGGCTGGACAGAGGCTCTGTCACCATGATCAAACCTATTAAACCAGGTATATAGCCCGGTACCTGATTGTGCTGTTTAAAACGATACGTGTCTTGCCACTGTAGGTCCCACAATGTGTAGAAACTAATACTT
The DNA here is from genome assembly GCA_900303285.1 of Rhinella marina. Lineage (NCBI taxonomy): Eukaryota > Metazoa > Chordata > Amphibia > Anura > Bufonidae > Rhinella > Rhinella marina. The sequence continues at coordinate 217,089 of ONZH01014001.1, read as the reverse complement.
TTATTATTAAGCGAATTAAGACTTGGAGCACCAAGAGGCAGGCTGTAGCGGTTTCAGCACTGCTACAGCGATGCTATTGGTGCTGACTACATGCGCCTCTAGACCTAAAAACATTGCTAGAGCTGAGCTCACGTCTAGAGCTCAGTTCTCATGCTCCAGCAGATGTGATCAAACACAGCGCCGTTTGCTGCTGCTAGGCGAACAGCACAGATTTGTTTGGCGATATGTTTGGTCACATTTCTCTTGATCATTTTTGAGATGTTTCTACACCTTGATTGGAGACCACCTGTGGTGAATTCAGTTGATTGGACATACTTTGGAAAGGCACAGCCCTGTCTATATGAGGTCTCACAGCTGACAATGCATATCAGAGCAAAAACCATGCCATGAAGAACTCCTTGTAGAGACAGGATTGTGTGCAGGTGCAGATCTGGAGAAGAATACAAAACTTTTTTCCGCCATACTAAAAGTTCCTAAGAAAACAGTGACCTCCATAATTCTTAAATGGAAGAAGTTTGGAACAACCTTCTTAGAGCTGGCCGCCCCACCAAAGAAGGGCAAATAGCCTTGGTAAGCATGGCCGTATTTAGAGTTTATGCTGCCCTAGGTAATTTAGTGTTCCCCTCTCGCCTACTGGAGTTAGGTGTATCTAATTTAATATGAGGCATACACCTTTTAATAAATTAGATGCCTCATTCAACAGTTCATGCAACTGTCTGCTCATTGATATCATGTCAGTGACAGTGTCACGTCACAGAGTGGCTCCTGATTTCTCCTTGACAGCATTAGTGTCTGTCACTGAATGTGACTGAGCTGATTGATGGAGCTTCAATTCCAACTCTCTGCTGCTCCACCAATCAGCTTAACACTTATCACCGCAGAGGAGAGGGAATAGATTTGCTCTTCTCCTCCTCTGTCTTATTGACACTGCAGCTAGGGCCAATTCTAGCTTTTCTACTGCCTGACGCGAAAATTTACCCTTCCCCCAGCACTGTAGCTAAAGACATATTTGGATGGACAACAAAACCTACAAAACATACAGGGAAATTCAGCACTACATACCTCTTACATCTAGTGATATCTCCTCCTCTGATGTAGACATTCTCTTTCCCTATCTTCTCCATTTGGCCCAAACCATCATGACGACTTCCTTCACCCATGTCTCGTCTGTGCAGAGTTTGTAACACAGACATCTTAGATTCCTCACTTTCCATCACTTTCCTCCTGCTGGTGCCCCAGCATTGTTGTCCTGCTGCTACCCCCAGTACTGTGCCCAATGTGTTCCTTAATGCTCCCAAATACTATACCGCAGAAATAATAGTGCCATACAGACTGTCCCCCATAGTGCTCCAAGACTGATTTCAATAGTAATAGAGCTCGCAGACTGCTTTCAATAGTAATAGCGTTCCCCAAAGTCCCAACAATAGTAATTTCCTCCCAGAGTGCCCTCATTAGTAATAGTGCCGCCAATAGTGATATTGCTCCTAAATAGTGCCTCATTTAATAGCAGTGCCCTCCATATTGTTCCCAATAATAATAATAATGACCCCACAGTATACCCAGTAGAAACAAGACCTATATATAGTGCCCCCAGTGGTAATAAGACTCCCTATAGCGCCTTCAGTAGTTATAACATCCCCTACTGTGCACTCATTAGTAAGACGGTCCCTCTATAAGGCACCCCTTTAGACCCCAATTAAAAATAAGGCTGATCTATAAGACACTCCTATACAGCCCAAGTAGGTATAATGCTCCCAGTAGTAGCCACAGTAGTTAAGCCCCTTTATAGTGTCCTCGGTATTTATAATGCCTCCTATTGTTATAATGCTCACCTTGTAGTTCCCCCAGTATTTATAATGCTCCCGGAAGTGTCCCCTGTAGTAATAATGCCCCCTACAGTGCCCCCAGTATTTATAATAGCCCCCTGCAGTTATAATCCTCCCTGTGGTGCCCCAGAAATTATAACGCCTCAGCCCTTCCAATATACATACCCATCTAAATAACCTCCTTCCAGCATACAGTCTCATGTAAATAACATCATTCCCCTCCTTCTGCCACTCCAACATACAATGCCATGTAAGTAACGTTGCTTCCCTCACTTCAGCCCCACCAACATACAGTCCCATGTAAATAAGATCTCTCTCTTCCCCCCAACCACCTCCATCATACAGTCCCATGTAGATAACATCACTCCCTCCAGCACCACCAACATACAGTTCCATGTAAATAACATCACTGTCCTCCCTCCTCCAACATACCCTGTAATTAACAGCAGTAACATCATTACCTCCTCCAGCCTCCTCTGACATACAGTCCCATGTAAATAACAGCGCTCCCCTTCCCCAGCCACCTCCAATATGCAGTCCATGGAAATAACTTTATCCCCCTGCCTTTAGTGCTTCCAACATATAGTCCCATGTTAATAAAATCACTCCCCTCCCCCAGCTGCCTCCAACATACAGACCCATGTCAGTAACATCACTCTCCTCCCTCTAGTCAGGGAGGGGGTATAAGAGAATATAACTATAACTCCCAGCATTTCTCTGGCTTTCACATTGAATCCATCCTTTTTCCACTTTCTTCTGCTCATGTCACATGACGTTATCATATGTCCTTCAACACCACTTCTGGTCTTCACTGCTGAGCTCTGCCCCCTTTTGCACTGATCACATAACGATCACGTCATCACATGTCCTTCACCACCACACTCCACTGCTGAGTTCTGTCCCCCTGATGTCATTAATGATAGTAATAATGATAATAAAAAAAACAAACCACTCTCTGAGGTGCCACCTCCCTGCTGTGTGGCACTGTGGGCACATGCCTTTGGGTGCCTAATTGTAATTACAGCCCTGTTGGTAAGAGAGGTGACCAAGAATCTAATGGTCACTCTGGCTAAGCTCCAAAGATCCTGTGTGTAGATCGGAGATTCTTCCAGAAGGGTAACCATCACTGCAGCATTCCACCAATCTGGGCTTTATGGCAGAGTGGCCAGAAAGAAGCCTCTCCTCAGTAAGGCTACTTTCACACTAGCGGCAGGGGTGTCCGGCAGGCTGTTCCGGCTGGTGAACAGCCTGCCGAATCCGTGCTGCTGCTAGTGCACGTGTGCAGCACGGCAAACATGCCGAGAGGCAACCAGACTAAAACTACATGTCGTAATCTTAGTCCAGCTGCCTCTCGGCATGTTTGCCGTGCTGCAGTCCTAACTCCCATATGATGCATATTCTATAAGATGCATTCATATAAGGGCCCTACAAAGATAACATAGGGTCCCATAGCAAAACTTAGTAAGGATCCCCCTCCCTGTGAAATTCTGAACACCATATTTCTCAGTGTATTTACACTATATAACTGGAATAAATACATTGATAAATCTCCCCAGCTCAAAGCTTCCATTCACATAGTCTATTTTAAAACTGTCAGCCTGTTGCCACCAAGAAGGGGAGTTCAGTGCAGTGCCAGCTTTAGAAGAGATGGTGCCCTCAGCAGATTTTTCTATAACGCTCCCATTTTCCTTTCAGACATAAAATTAATGTAAAAAAACAAAAAACAGAACAAACATATCTAACCTTATGTCATATAGTTACAAACATCTCTGCATTGACTTTCGCTGTAAAAAAAAACACCCTGATGTATACAATGGACAATTATTGCAGACACCTAGAAACATACCACAGTGCAACATCTTGACATACAAACATATATCAAATCTATTTGTCTATCTATCTATCTATCTATCTATCTATCTATCTATCTATCTATCTTTATACACAGTGGTGCTTGAAAGTCTGTTAACCTTTCAGAATTTTCTGTATTTCTGCATATATTTGACCTAAAACTTCATCAGTCCTAAAAGTAGATAAAGCTAGATAAATCAAACAAATGAGTCACATTATTATTACCACCACCAGCTAATATCCAGAGTAACCGCTGTGTGCAGCATGGACAGCAGCTAGACGGGCTGGGAGTGACTCAATAAAGTCCTGGTAGGTTGTCACAGGTATCTGGAGCCATGATGACTGCAGTGTACCCACAGTTGCTGGAGGGTGAGTGTGGGAGGATCCATAGATAGAGCACTTAGGGGCCGTTCAGACGGCCATGATATTGCGGGTCCGCAAAAATGCGAATCCGCAATACCATGGATGCCGAACAGTGTGTGTTCCACAATTTGCAGAACACACCTCACCGGCACCCCATAGAAGATGCCTATTCTTGTCTGGTGTTGCGGACAAGAATAGGACATGTTCTATATTCTCTTGTGGAGCCGCAGCTCGACAAGATTGCAAGCCGCCCATTGAAGTGAATGGAGCCGCATTTGTTCCGCAAAATTGCAGAATAGATGGGGACCCATTCACACGGTCGTGTGAATGGGCCCTTAGAGGTAGTCCCACAGTTGGGTTAAAGTGTAAGAAATTAGGGGGCCAGGGTAGTACATGGAAGTCTTGGTTATGCTCTTCCAACCAATGCCAGACATCTCTAGCCATGCAAACCCATCTGTCCCAGGGTAGACAATCAGCATATTTGGGTGTACGTTATCTGCAAGGATGGATTCATACCCAAATCGGGACAGAGTTTCTTTAGCATGGATGGGTAGACCCAGAGAGAGTGTTTTCTATTTCTCACCTGACACTCCTCCGTCCATCCATTCCATGAAGCAGAAAACGTGACTCATCAGAGAAGACAACCCTTGGCCAAATCAGTGGAGGTTCAATTCCAATACCGCCGCTTAAATTGAAGCCTTTTCTGCCAATGTAACTTGGTTAGCAAAGGTACAGTGGACATCTGTCTGCTTCCAAACCCCCTACACAGTAGGTTTAGCTGAACTGTTGTTTTAGCCACATGTTTTGTAGCCCCCTGGTAAATTTTGGTGGTGAGATGCTCCAGTATATAGTGTAGGTTTTCCCTCACACACCTTCATAGCTGATGTTCCACTCTCACATAAGTGCTATTTGGTGCTCCACTGTTTCCACATCACTTATTCGCAGTGGTGACATTTGTCCACTCACGATACACTTTCATGACAGCAGCACACCAACAGTTCACAGACTGCACAGTTTCAGAAATATGGCCACCCTTGGTCCGAAAGCCAATAATTAGAGATGAGCGAATCATCAAAAATTCACTTCAGCGAATAATCAATGAATTTATGACAAGATTCGGTCTTAATACGAACAAATTACGAACATACAGTCTGAACTAAACTGAATGCGTAAGCATTAGCGTAAAAAGTGTGTACGAATCCTTAGCGTACTGTTGACTTGCGATTGCGTCATACGCACACACGGACGCGGCTAGGCCGACAAATTACAAACATACAGTCTAAGCGTTGTTAAAAGTACACTACTGAACTGAATGCGTAAGCATTAGCGTAAAAAGTGTGTATGAATCCTTAGCGTACTATTGATTCGCGATTGCGTCATACGCACGCGGCTAGACCACGGAATATAGTCCTCAGAGGCAGTCCATATGAGGTAGAAAAGTAAGGTGCTCACTGTTAGCTATCTGGCTAAGTGCATAATTTACTAAAAACACCATACAATAAGTGCTTAATCGGACACATATGTCCTTAAGTGCTTAATAGGACACATTGCAGTACCTGAAGAAGAATACACACAATGGGCTAAAGTGCTTGAACATTGCTGAACCTGTAAAAACAATATTGCTAAAATACAGCAAAGACATAATTATGCAAACATTTTAGTGCAATCAATTACACATTTGCAAGCATAATAGACTCAGATATACATGAGTCTCTCCTCGTGGCTGCTTGGCATAAAACACTGGAACACAGTCCAAAATTCAAGTGTAATCCACGTGAGGTAATTTTGTAATCCAAATAGGTAACGTGTAATCCAAATGGATAATATAAAATAACAGCAAATAGAGAACCCTTTTTGCAAAGTGGGCTCCCAAATAACCTGAGAAGGGAGGAAAAAGGAAAATAGGCGCGCTTAGACGCAACTGAGAATTTTCTGCAGAATGGGAGGGGGGGGGGGGTCCTGACAAGCCATATGGTGTCCTTTAAATCAGCCAGTAGAAGGGTTCCTCAGATGAAGGACCTGAAGTCTTCCTCGCTGGAAATGCTACTGAATCATAGGACGCTCCTGCCTCCTGTAGGCCAAGCTGGCTGCCGTGGTTGAGCTCCACTGCCCTCTTCTGCCAGAAGTTGGGTCCGGGTGGTAGTCACACTGGTGAGCGCTGCAGCCACTTGTGTCTTCACTTTCCGGATACTCCTGCCGGGACAGCAGAGGTGAGGACTTCTGTCTGCAGCGGTTCAGGCAAGGTTGCACCCAGGGAAGAACCGCCAGCTCCCCTGGCTGCTGCTGACTTCATTTTCCAGGGCAGTTGGTACTGGATCACCGTGGACTGGAAAATAAAGAATGATGTCGTCAGCTGACCCAGCTGAAAGGACTGTGATGGTGGTGGCAATCCAGGGATCAGAGGCTATGGCTGTGGCTTCTCCCTGAAATGGAGGGTGCTATCTGGTGACTCCTGTAGGCAGCGCACGCATCCCTCGCCTGGTGGTTCCTCCAGCCAAACTTCTGATGCTGATGCAGGTACCAGGGGCTTAGACAATAAGGTAATCCCGGCAGCAAAGGGGCCTTTCAGGGATGCCATGGGGTATATTCCACCTGATCCTCCACGTATAGGCTGTGACGGGGTTGGGGCAGGTACGGCCGTTTCACTGACCTGTGGCCGACAAAGTACTCCTTGCCGTCCTCGTCATCCGCAAGGAAGCAACAGCCTCGCTCCACTGAAAACCATAGGACGGTTCCCTTACACTGGCCTCGGATGGTCCAGTACTTGGATGACCCAGTCCTCCACCGCATTCTTGTAGTCCCATAGGGTCTGGGCGTGGGCCATCACTGATGCAGGCACAATGGGATTCTGCCGCATGGAAGGTGTTGTTGTTCTCCTCCTGGGCGGCAGAGTGGACGCTCCAGCCGCCTCCGCCGCACCAGCTGGAACGGCGAACACCGAGTCAAGAGCCGGTGGGATTTTCTTGGCCAATTGTGACACTGTGATCTCCTCTGAACTGGATGGTGGTTCGGGTAACTCGCTACCAAACACCATCTCTCCCCACTTTGGTCGCAGTTGCTTCGCCATGCTGTGGTATCTTGTTCACCGCTCGCTTGAACTGGAGAGGAGGGAAGAGTAATGAGTGAGGAGTCTTCACTCCTTATACGTGCAAATAGTTAGTTCCCGGTGGGCGAGCTGGTTTTTCCCGTTTCTGAGGGGGGCGTATCTTCACTTTCCCGCTCTTGAGGGGGCGTATCGTCAATTTCCCGCTTCTCGGGGGGGGGGGGGGGGAGCTAAAAGAATGCGTACGTAGCATTAGCTTTCAAAATGTTAAGAACGTTTACGAATAATACGAAGCGAGTCTGAATAAATCCGGATTTGCTTCGGAGTAGGAAAAATGGAGGATTCGATACAAATCTATGATGCGGCGAATAGAGTCGCTCATATCTACCAATAATCATCCTTTTTTGCAACTCTCATAAATCGCCCCTCTTACCCATGACAGCAACTAGGGATATGTAGACAGACAGCTTATCGCACACCTTATATACCCCCCAACCCATACATGAAGGCATATATATGCATCACATGCACACATCATATATACACACACACGTTTCTTTCCTTCTCCTGTCTTTTGACGGGTTACATCCTGAGGCTTTCCTTCCAGTTCTATCCCTTTTATCAGGAAGCAGATGGAGGCTCCCTGCCCGTGCCGAGCTCCATACACAGTGACAGGGAACATTTAGCTGTTTCCTGTGACATGAAGGTCAGCAGTAGCAGAGTTGCCAGGTATTAGGTGCCAAGTGCAAGGGTCTCCTCTGCCACCAACCATCCTCAGCTCCTGCTGTGAGAGGATCTGCTGGAGGTTGGGGATAGGCACATGTATTGATTATCAGAAGTTTTCTTTGCAGCAGAAGAGGGTAAGGAGGCAGCAGGGCACTTAAAGGGTTATTTCCATCTTAGAAAATGGGGGCATATTGCTAGGATATGCCCAATTGTCTGATAGGTGCGGGTCCCTATCAGACATGCGCAGCTGTCCTCCATTAATTTCTATGGGGCTGCCGAAAATAGCTGAGCGCTGACTAGGTTATTTCTGTCGGCTACACAGAGCAGTGGCCGTGCATGCGCCGTGCGCTCCCATTAATTTCCATGGGAGCAGCGGAGAGCGCATATCCTAGCGATATACCCCCATTTTCTAAGATGGGAATACCCCTTTAAGGAGATGAGGGGGGCAAGATGACAGCAGCTAGAAACGAAACAGCAGCGCACAGGACAATAGTCTGTATTTGTCAGCATAGGTGCCCCCTTATAGTGAAAAGTCTGATGTGCCCTGTGCAGTCTCACATTGAAATTTTCATACATTTGGAAAGTCTTCAGATTCTTTCACTTTTATGTGTTATTTTGTTATGTTGCAGTCTTGTGCTAAAATAAAAAAAAAAAATCAACCCCCCCCCCCCTTCTGCACTCAATACCCCATAATGAGAACAGAATGTTAGAAATCTTTGCTAATTTATTGAAAAACAAAATAAAATCTTGCATTGACAATATGGTATTGCTGGCCTTGCCTTCCATCAATTTGGACCCAACTGCAAAACGGGGCCAGGGCCACTTTAAAGTGAGTCTTTCACCTGTTTTTCACCAATATAACTAAGAGCACTGCCCCACAGAAGATTGCAGACACATCCCAGACATACTTTGTGTCTGTATTACATGTTCAGAAAAAAACACTTTTATTCTGCAGGAAAACAGCTCCCAAGTGCCCAGCTCTGCTGCTGCAAGTGATCAAAGCAAACCAGAATGAAGAGGGGAGGGCTGCTTTAGCTGCTCATATCTTGGGATTGGTAGCAGATACTAAAATTATATATCAGAAGTAGAGATGAGATGAGCGAGCAGTGCTCGTTATGAGCACTGTAGCGCTCGGCTCCTCTGCGCAATGTCCGCAGGCATTCCGGATCCATCCTCAGCTGCATGTAAGTCAATGGGGACGGATCCGTATGGTATGACACTCATACTAAACGGATCCGTCCTCCTCACCCGACTGAAAGTCAGTGGGGACGGATCCGTTTGGTATGAGTGTCATACCAAACGGATCCGTCCCCATTGACTTACATGCAGCTGAGGACGGATCCGGAATGCCTGCGGGCATTCTTTCGCAGTGGAGACGAGCGCTACAGTGCTCGTAACGAGCATGTTCGCTCATCTCTAATCAGAAGATATAGATGTTAGAAATCGAGTCGGGAGAGAAAGCTGTTTTTAGTTTCACTCTCAGCTGGGCACTTGGGAGCTGTTTTCCAGCAGAATAAAAGTGCTTTTCCTGGACATGTAATACAGACACAAAGTGCACACAGGTATGTCTGGGACATGTCTGCAATCTTCTGTAGGAAAGTGCTCTTAGTTATATAGGTTAGAAACAGGTGAAAGACTCCCTTTAAGTTTCTAGTCCACCCCTGCCCTTTACCCAGGACATAGTTGAAGGAGCTTTGGAGGTGATTACAGCCTTGATGCCACAAGTTTTGCACACCTGAATTTCAGCATTTTCTGCCATTCTTCTCTGCAGATCCTCTCAAGCTTTGTCAGGTCGGACGAGGACGATTGGTGGACCACCATTTTCAGGTCTCTCCAGAGATGTGCAGTAGGGCTCAAGTCAGGGCTGTGGCTGCTCTGATATGGACTGTTTTTTCAAATCATTTCCAATCAACTGAATTTACCACAGGTGGACCCCAATTAAGGTGGATAAACATCTCAAAGGTAAATTTCAAGTGTCATAGCAAAGGGTTTGTATGCATCTGTCTATGCAAAATTTTAGTTTTTCCTTTTTAATAAATTTGCAAAAATTTCTTTTTTTTTTAATAGTCTTTATTTTTCATTTTAAAGAAGAAAACTAAATACTTCGCAACTCAAGTATCACACATATCACATAGACATTTCAACCACTGGCTTGATGCAATAGCAATAATTCCATATAATACTGAGAGTACTTATTTGCTGAGCCTATAAAATTGCAGTTACTTTTAAATAACTACATGATGATCTCAATCTACTATTCAGTTTTCACTTTGTCATTATGGGGTATTAAGTGTAGACTGGGGAAAAACTTGATTTTTCGTTTATTTCTGGCCACAACATAACAAAATGTGAATAAAGTGAAATGGCCTGAAGACTTTCCGAATGCATAGTAAACAGTCATAAAGCAACACTGAAGCCAGCCAGGCTGAAAAAAGGCAATGTTCGGAGCAAGGGTCGAGCCCCAGCAGTGTAGGAAATCCAGAAGTTATCCCGCACTTGGAAATAAAACCACAATCTCTTTATACCATATGGGTTAAAGTTAACATCTAATGTACTAATTGCTAACAGGTTGTGTAATTTACACCCTTTTAGGGGTTGGGCGGGATTTGATTAAAATGGTTGCAACCCTACAGGGGACATTTATTAAAGTGTAACTGCCGTTTCACTAAAAAAAAGTAACATTTCTAACATATGTGATGCTGAAGGGCAGATATTCATGAAGCTGTATTTTTCTGTTAATTTTACCTTTCTGATATATGTATTCAGCCCTTAACAACCCTATTTCTCTGTGCCTCTATTTCAGCATCTTCCTAAGATGACCTCTGCTGCACTTCCTGTGGTGATCTTTGCCCTGTCCTTGAGGCCATCCTGTATTTCCCTCACTTCCCATAAGCCTTTGCTCTCCTTACATGAACTAGCAAGACCAATCAGAATGCAGATAACTTTCCCACTAACCCCAGAGCGGTGTGTATCCTCTCACATACAGATATCCAGAGACAGACAAGACCAATCAGAATGCAGATAACTTCCCCCACTACCCCAGAGCAGTGTGTATCCTCTCACATACAGATAACCAGAGACAGACAAGACCAATCAGAATACAGATAACTTCCCCCACTACCCCAGAGCAGTGTGTATCCACTCACATACAGATAACCAGAGACAGACGAGACCAATCGGAATGCAGATAACTTCCCCCACTACCCCAGAGCAGTATGTATCCTCTCACATACAGATAACCAAAGACAGACAAGACCAATCAGAATGCAGATAACTTCCCCCACTACCCCAGAGCAGTGTGTATCCACTCACATACAGCTAACCAGAGACGAGCCTTGCATTACATGAAATCAGTAAGAAATCAGTAAGCATTTGTTTTAGCCTCTTAATAGTTACTTGTCCCTCATTATCTTCCACAGTGACAGGAAGGGGGGCTGCTTTAGCTGCTCATATCTCTGGTTTGGTACCAACTAGAAATATGGGCTTTGTATTGTCATTGTCTGAAGGATGACATTTCAGGCTTTTAGACAATACCAAAATTACATAAATCTGTTCAGTACAGGGGGAGATTGGGATGCTGTGAATGAAGCTGAAAATGAAATGAAAGTATAAGCAGATTTTACTCACAATTATTCCCAACTCGATTTCTTACAGTGATTTCTCCTCTGTTGCTTGGACTAAAGCTCTGAAAAGCCTGGACTGTCATCTTTCAAACTAGCCAAGTTGCATGTTTCTAGCTGGTACCATTTAGGAGATATCAGCCTGTAAAGCAGCCCACCCCCTCCACTTTCTGCCTCAGCCCAGCTCCAAGCACTCAGGGTTGAGCTCCTCCCCCGGTGCTAATCCCTCTTCTATTTAGAGACGACCTGCACATGGCAACACTCTGTGAGATGAGATGAGAGAAGAAAGTAGCACGCATCTGTGGGGGTTATTAGCAGGTAAAACTGAAAATGCTCAAATTTTAAAGCACAAAAGCACTTATACAGCAAGGTGTACTATACTTACACTTTAAGCTTTTTGCACAACTAATGTGGTGTAAAAAGTTGCAAATTATGCCGCACGCCATATTTGTGCAATAATTAGTGATTTGTTTTTTAGCTTCTTGTCACTTTGGAAATAAAGGGGCAGGGCTAAGCTTGGAGGGGTGGGGCTTTGCACTCCACACCGGATTACCTATAACTAGCACCAGAAACTGGAGTAGTACATAGCTCAAGTCTGTGCCAGCCCCTAGCTTGTGTAGACTTGAGTTTCTGGGGCATGGATTGCCAGAGAGGCAACTTATTTATTAAGAGGCATCTGCCTAGTAATACATCAGGTGCCTCTTACTCCAGAGCAGTGGCATCAAGACTGGCATATGGGAATGCCAGTCTTGATAAATCTCCCCCTATGTTTTTATGTCATGAATAAGATCTGTTGACGTCCTGTAATATGCCACTGGAATGCAGGATAACTTCTTCTGGATTGTATACAGTTACCACTGAACTCAATGACAAGTGTAAAAATGTCCTGATGGAAAGCAAAAGAAGGAGTTCAGTGGTGGGCCCCCTCTCACCCCAGCCCCATAGCAGCTGCATGGTCTGCCTCTATAGTAAGTATGCCACTGCTTCATATCCAGTGACCAGCCTGGCAGCTTCTATACAATGCCATTTAGCCCCCGCAGTAAATGATGTCAGATCACTTTAGATTTTTTCCATTTGTATCATGATAAGATTCTTACCAAATGAATTGCAGCTGAAATGTTTCAGTATCTTTTCTTGGAGAGGCTCGAGCTCTTGAACTGGTTGAGACTGAACTTGTTCTGAAAAAATATAAAATATAATCCAGTCAAATTACATGTGATCTGACAGCACTGCTTGTAGGGTCCTAAATAAGCATGAATATTACAGTTTGCAGATTTATGCTAAGAAGTCTAGGAAAGCTGGGTGACAACCCCTGTGGGTGCTGTCAAACTGCCACATAGGTTGTCATCCAATTTTCCTAGAATTAGCAGTTTTCATTTGCTTGTGGTGTTTAATCATTATATCCATGTTTGACATATAAAGAGCAATGATTTATTGGTGAGCTTGTGCTTATGCACAGCATGCAGTCTAAACAAGCACTGATGCAGTGTACAGCATGGGGGACATGTCAAGGGATAGAGCAGCATAATCACCTTCTTGGAAAACAGGCACGGCTGTGGCTCTATCCAGATATGCTTCTGGTATTGTTACGTTACTGTAAAAGGTGTGTTCAGCAAATACTTCTGCATTTGGTTCCATTCCTCCCTCAATGCCTTGTATATGCTCACGAGGAAGATACAACTCTGAAGAGCAATACAAAGAATACAGCTATAGTTTACGTAGTTCCCATTGAATCCCACTTGCGACTAAGACTGGGACTACACTGCGACCAGTGTCACGTGACCAAGGATCGCAGTGTAACAGGGCAGTGATAGAAGCGAATGGGGTTGCATGTTTGCAGGAACTGTGACCTCAGAAGTGCAAAAAATCCAACCATGCAGGATTTTTTTTTCAGAAACCAGCCATAGAAGTTGGAACAAAAATATCTTCCATCTGTTTTGGACCAATTAAAATATGATCCATTGGTCTTAAAATGTATTGGTCCTGTTTATAAATGATGTTGTTTTAGGTAAAGAAAGCTTAATGGACGTATAATGAAATGAGATGCAAGTCTTAATATACTTTCTACATGAATACTTTAATAGATCTTTGCTGACAATCAATAGAATATTCTTTTTAAGACGTAGAGGTTTAAAGGGGTTCTCCTGAAGATAGGCCAGTAATGTTGCAAGCCATAAGAACCCCTTTAAAAACTAGCCCTTGCAAATGCTACAATTAGAACAATTTCTAGTAAAAAAGAAATCATCCTTTCATAAGATATCTGTATGTGATACCAGACGAACCAAAGTCTTTACATTAATACATAAAACACAAATAAAGAATCTTTTGAAACCACAATCCTAACATACAGAAAACCAGTTATAAATTAAGGTTACCTTCTTCCCCTTGGTAAAGATTCAAATGATCCAGTTCTTCAAAAAGGGTCCTCTGCAGGAGGTAACGAGATAGGAATATGTTAGTCTGATGTATATTACATAATATACAGGACACAGGACCGCTACATTTAAAAGATATGTTCTGTGTCATATCTCACCCACAGAAGGGATACAGGATGGGTCCTTACACCACCTTTGATTCTTTTAAAAGCCATTCTCCTCATGCCAGCTATTCCACTGTCTTTGGTCCTGCCCAGTTGTCAGACTCTTCTAACCCTTTATCACTATGAACCTGAAGAACTTTACTCGAAATGATCCTTTATGGGCTATTTTTTTGTCTTTGTGGATAAATATACATTTACTCCGGGAGCCATAAGTTATTACACTTTGTGGCAGCGGTGGTTACAATATGGTTACATAATCCTGCATTTAAGATATTTCTGAATAAACTTTCTTTTTTACCTCAAACAGCCTGGGTAGAGGCATTGTTACGATATATTCAAATTAACATTAAAAACTGCTTAAAGGTAACAGTTTGGAATCAGAACAAGTACTTTGGGGAGAAATGCCCGTTTAGATATGTTCTTCATAAGGTCTATCTTGGTGTTGATGGGCCCATGGAAGGGAGTGCTGGAGGGAATGGCTATTTCATTGTCGCCATACTGGGCGACATATTAAATGAGCTGGTGCCTCTACCTTGTTTGGTTTCTTTTACTGTGTTTTCATTGTTTTGTTCTTCTGCCCACCCTTAGGCTAGAGACACACTAACGCTAAAATGATCCAGCAGGCTGTTCTGGTAGAGGAATAAACTGCCGGAGTTCATTGTATTCGGCATTGCCCGCCAGGTACCATTTACTATAATGGGATTCAGCGGGGATCTGGCCTGTTTCCACCTGGGACCTGATTCAGCCAGACAAAAACTGCTGCTTCCCCATTATAGTCAATAGGACATGGCGGTGCTCGAACACCTGCAGGGTGTTTCTCTGCTGGATCATTTTAGCGCTAGTGTAAAACTAGCCTTATTCCCCTCCCTTCCCCCTTCTCTTTTTCCTGCTTGATTATGTACTTATTAGTCATAAGTATTATTGGATTGCAAATTTATATTGGTGCCTTTCATGCACTTGCTTTCATTAATGCGTTCATATACCTTCCCTTTTTTCTGTTCACACACTTGGCACACACAACAATGTCAGCAGAAAGTATAAACTGCAAGGGATACTGGGAGAGGAAGGCATAAATAGGGGAAAGACAATCACCACACCCGCAACAGCTGAGGGGAAGGCGTGTGGTAAACAGCAACCAAACCAAGAGGAAAACATGTCAAATTATGTCACTTTTGAAATTCTAGCCGATCGCCTGCAACCTGATGCAGGCACGTTCGTGACAATGTTGTATTGAGTGCAACTGCCATTAGAGGGAGCTCAAGGTAAAGAGATTATTTACAGCTTCGACTGCATTTAATGGCAACTATGTAAAATACTACACACTGTGTTGCCCCTAGTGGTGACTGCAAACAGCCAGTGTTATACTATGTGAAAGGAAGTAGAGGATTTATCAGTGTATTTATACCAGTTGACTGGTGAAAATACATTGCAAAATATGCTGTTCAGAATGAGCGCCATATTTATTTCAATAAATAACTTTTTTTAAAAACAAAGTTTTTCTAGATTAGATGGTGACTGGAAATAGGACATGACCTGAGCACTGGAGTGAGATGAACCAGCTATGTTTATCTTTGGCCACAGGTCATGCAGGGAAATGCAGGAGCTCTAAGGGCCCATTCACATGGAGTTGTACAAACCCGGAATATTGGCATTGATTCCATGCCAAAAAGCCAGCAGCTGGCATGCTAATAAAGGATATATCTTTTCTTGGCACAGTGTCTGGACTGGAAGCCACAGCAGGTGTCCATTCAAGGGGGGGGGGTGTATCCATGTCATTCAAATTGAAAACCAGCAGCAAAGATCAAGGTTGTTTCTTCCCCGGAATAGGTGCTGGATTTTGGCTTTGCAAAATCCACCATATGAATAGGGCCTAAGGGTGAGCACAGGATGCAGGGAGAGCTGTCAGCTCTAGGAGTCAGTGGAGGCTGCAGAGAGAAGTATCAGCTCTAGGGGTAAGAGGAGGATTTTGGTACACAGCTCAGCACTTTCTAATTAATCCCCTAACTTCATGTATTCTACCTCCTATCCTGACTCCTTAACTTCCCCTTTGTTTGGACTTTTAGCATGGCACAACCAATTAATCATGCAGACCTCAAAGATAATACTGCTGCTTGGTGAGTCAGTACCTGTATATCCTAATCATGACTCATAGATGAACCATCTTCACATCTTTTTATTTCGTACAAAATGATTGATTATATAAGTAGATTCCAATTTATGAAGGACGCATACCCCAACATCTTCCTGGTCTCCTCTCCTGCTATGTGACTTTCAGGAGCCAGCGTCCCCTAAATCAAGCTTCTGAAGTAGTCTGGAATCCACATTCTGATCAGTCATCCATGGGATGCTTCGCTTGGACAATACCACCATCAACATGCCAGACTAAACTGGTTGATCAGAGACATTTTTTTTTAAACTGACTACTTGCTCCCTGACCTCAGTGGTAAATGATCAGATGGATTCATGCCAGATAAGTTGTTCATGCCACAGCCATGCAGTTTTGTCTGACAGTGGAGACAACGTGGCCCATTACAGCCATCTCAACTGATCATTTAAGCAGCATTACTTGTTTTGATAGGCTTTTAATAAGCAGGACGACTGAAAAGCTAATGTCTATTACAATGACAGAATTAGTATGAACTACCAGTCAGAAAAATAAGAATGTCATCTATCTATACTGAGACAAATAAGCTTCTTAGTCTAAGGACTGATCATTGAATATAGTTTAAACAGGACTCACCATTGTACTATCACTGTCTTGATTGTTGGTGGAGATTGGATGTAACGTTTGGTTCGTAGAGCTCTTATATTGCTCTACAGCTTCTTTTGCTGGAACTAAGAGACAAGAGATTGATGTATCTACAGTAACAAGTAACATAAAGTATACCACCAGAAGACCACTAGAGAGCATTATACCACTGAAATTGTTCGTAATATATATGGTTTTGTGGAGAGAAATTCAGGGCTTTCTGTAACTGACCCCTCTGCAAGTCATGGAGTTACAATTACAGATGAAAAGTAGCTCATATCCATCAAACTACAGATCTCTATCTATGGCAGATTTAAGCAAATTTGCATGCTTTTTTTCCATGAAGCATTGACTGAAAATAACTCTCCATACATCGCTGAGTTTCTTCAGTGAGAGCCGATAGGTTGTGTATAAGGCATCATATTCATCCAGCCAGTTCTCTACAGATGAGTCTATGGTTTGGCTGATATAAATTCATTTTCATGCTTTATCCCATGGAGCATTGCCTGATAATACATCTCTAAAGATAGCTGAGTCTGCCCGATGAGTGCCAGTATCCCCCTGAATTAGAGATGAATTAATTCGTTTGTCTGTCTCATCATGTCACTGATTTGCTGTTGCAAAATACACAATGGACGAATCAATTTACCTATTATTACTATATTATTAAATTTGAGAAAAATACATCTTAAATTTGGCAAATCAATTCACCCATGCAGCCTAATGGAGTAAAATCAATTGTTGAATTAGATTAATAAAATTTGCTATTTTACACATTCATAGCATATCCACTGGATATGTCATAAATGTCTAATGTCTTTATAGCAAAAGGTATGTGACCAAGCAGAACTGGGAATCCGTCTCTCCAAGGACCCTCTCTGGTATTAATTCCCTTCCCTTGGCTTTTTTAGAATTCTTATGAACCCACTGATAAAGATATCTTACTGGTGATCTCATATATTTTGCATGGATTAACAGGATCTGAGCTGTGATTTAGTGTCATGTGGATTCCTTTCTTTTTTTCCAAAGCAGAACGAAAATTCCTTTTCCATCGAGCTGGATCTGGTTGGTCTATCAAGGGATTATAGCAACCGCTGACAAAAGCCCAGGCCTAGAGAGACAATGAGATTTGGGTCATTTGGCACTGTTAGGCAGATTTTGATACTAACCACTGTATGATGTTTATATTTGGCACTGTATGGTGGTATTATTTAAGCACAGTACTGGACAAGGCACTGTATGATCATGTTATTGGCCACTGTATGGTAGTATTATTTAGGCCCGGTTTAGGATTAAGCACAGCACAATACTGTTATTTGGCACAGTGTAATATAGGCACAGTATGATAATATTACTTGGCCAGTACTATGATGGTATTACACTTCATTTCCTAAAATTTCCAAACAAAAAAAATAGGTGTCCCTCTCCACAGACACGTTTTATCCTGGTTGCTCAACAACCTTTATCTGTTGACACCCATTATGGCTACTAGTTTCTTAGACAGAAGGAAGAATGTCAAATTTACTTTATTTAAACTTACTTTGTAAAATTACATTAGAAGTAATGGAGAAAATATAAGTAGGAACTGTCAAATGGTTATATTAGCCGTCCAATTTATAATAATAATAATATATATATTAATATATATCTACACACACACACACACACACATACATATAACATACATACACAATGGTACTTAAAAGTAGATAAAGATAACCAAATCAAACAAATGAGTCAAAAATATTAGACTTGGTCATTTATTTATTGAGGAAAATGATCCAATATCACAGACAAGTATGTGAACCTATGCTTGCCGTATCTGGTGTGACCACCTTGTGCATGTCACGAATCAGCAGGTGTGAACCCACTGTGCCACGTGACCAACCTCCTCTAAGGAGGTTGTCTAATTAAACCCCTCGTTCTTCACAGTACCCCTGATGGTGGGGATAGACGACCGATTGGTCGCACAGGTCACATGTGCAAAACCTTTACATCACAGGAAGTGATGTGCGGCGGCCCCTACCAAGGTGCTACAGGAAACAGGCTAGAAGGCATTCTGTGTCCATGGCAGAAAGGAAACTGTGGAGTGGATTCCAGGAGGTACACCATCTGTAGGCAGGGACTGGTGCAGTACATGGAGAGACACCGACAGCAGATCACCGTGCTACCTGCCCTGCAATGCAGCTGGAAGCGGGCAAAGATGGAGGTGGCCATGGAGGGCAGTGCTTGCCAGAGCATGGAGCCTTGGACCGCGGTGGTGAATAGGCGATCCACCACCATTGTTACAGTGCAGCACTAACTGCTACTAAACCTTTCTGGTAATTCTTGATCATAACTCTGTTATGTTGGTGGGTTTCCTCCCATAAACTGCTTGCTTCAGATAGTACCACAACATTTACATTGGATTAAGGTCAGGTCATTGAGTTGGCCATTCCAAAACTTTAACTTTATTCTTCTTTATCCATTCCTTATACATTTTCCTGTAGCATTTGCTGGTATAATTCAGAATTCATTGTTCCATCAAGCATGGCAAGACGTCCTTGCCCAGATACCTCAAAAGAGGCCCAAACCATTATTCTACCACCACCATGCTTCACAAATGGGATGAGAGTTTTAGTTTCTCTAAACATAACGCTTCTCATTTACACCAAAAATTGCTATTTTGGGCTCATCCGTCCAGTAAACATTGTTCCAATAGCCCTTTAGCCTGCTTTATGGAGAGCATCAGCTTTGTCCTTGCAATCCCGCCAGGCATACCATTTTTGTTCAGTGTCCTTCTGATGGTGGACTCATGAACATTAACATTAGCTAATGTGAGAAAGGCCTTTAGTTGCTTAGAGGCTACCTTGGGATCCTTTGTGACCTCAAATACTATTACTTGCTCTTTGAGTGACCTTGGTTGGTCGATCACTCCTGGGGAGTGTAATATGGGAATTAATTTCCTCCATTTGTCTATTTGACTGTGGATTGGTGGAGTCCAAACTCTTTAGAGATGTTTTGTAACCTTTTCCAGCCTGACGAGCATGATACACTTCCACAAATGTGTTGTGAAGATTGGACTTTGAGAAATCCCTGTTCTTTAATTAAAACAGGTCTCCCACACACACTTAATTGTCATCCCATCAACTGAAAACACCTGACTCTAATTTTACTTTCAAATTGTCTGCTAATCCTAAAGGTTCACATACTTTTGTCACAGACATTGGATCATTTTCCTCAATAAATAAATGACCAAGTCTAATACACAGTCGAGCCACATTATTATCACCACTTCCTACATTCGACGTCGGCAGTGTGTAGCTCACAAAGGAAGTCACGTGTTGTGAACTGGCTTGGTGCATATATAAGTTGTGCAATAGGCTGCCTGCGCACACATATCCCTCATTGGTGTCATGGGTCAAAAGGGCGATTTATCAGAGTTGAAAAAAGGGATGATTATGAGCTTTCAGGCCAAGGGTGGCAGTATTTCTGAAACTGCGCATTTTGTGAACTGTTTGCAAGTTTTTCGTAATATATATGGTTTTGTGGAAAGAAATTCAGGGCTTGTGTAACTGTGATACAAGTGTATCATAATGGACAAATGACACCATTACGAATAAGCAACATGGAAACTGCAGAGCAACACATGCCACTGATGTGAGAGGTGAACGTCAGATATGAAGGTGCGCAAGGGTGGACCAACACGCTAAAGTGGAGCAGTTCCAAAGCAAACAGAGGGTCACTGCACCCCTGCCAACAAATTTGCATCGACAGGAGCTTCAATTTTCAGAAATGGATCTCCGCTGATTGGCAAAGGGTTGCCTTCTCCGACAAGTCACATTTTCTGCTTCATCGAACGGATGGACGTTGGCGAGTCTGGCGAGAAACATCAGAGAACAAACACGCTGTAACCATTACTGGAAGAACACAAGCTGGTAGTGGCAGCATTGTGGTCTAGTGAATATTTTCATGGCATTCTCTGGGCCAGCTCATCCATGTGGAAGGCGCTCTCAACCTATTTGAGTATGAATGAATCCATACTTGCAGATCATCTACACCCATACATGCTTATTGTCTTCCCTGGGGTAGATAGGCTCTTTCAGCAAGACAGTGAGACATGTTGCAAGGCTAGAAATGAGCATGATCAATTCCCCAGACTTGAACCGAATTGAGCATCTGTGGGACCACCTCCTTGGATCCTCCCCCACACACTCTCCAGCAGCTGCTGGATGCACTGCAATCAGCATGGCGCCTGATACCTGTGAGGACCTACCAGGACTTTATTAAGTCACTCCCAGACCATTTAGCTGCTGTCCATGCAACATGACGGTTACTTTGGATATTAGCTAGCTATGGTCATAATAATGGGACTTGATTGTGTATTTTTGATTCATTTGTTTGATTTGCTTATCTTTATCTACTTTTAGGATGCGTGTGAAAATCTGATGCAGTTTTAGGTCAAATATTTGCAGAAATACAGAAAATTCTGAAGGGTTCACAAACTTTTTAGCACCAATACTGCAATCTGTGAAAGTCTATATAAACCATTAATAATACTTAAAAATTACATTTTACCTCAAAAATTTTAAAATCATCTGAAGACTGGTCTTGCCTAGACCCATGCTTCCAGGGCACCCGGAATTGTGTATGTTCGCTGTTTACCCATTCCAAACCTGGGTAAGTTTTGCTGTCAATCTGACTGATGAGCCAAGGAACAATACGCGGCTTCTGGGAGCTCATGTTCAGAACCAGGAGACTGCAATGAAAGCAATGACTTTACGATCGCATGATAAAGTTTAATGGTAACATGTCAATTACTATATGTTATGCAAATAAGATCTACTGGCTTTACTGGTTTAGAAGCCTATTTGGGGCATTCTGAGTTATTAAAGGAGAATCCCTCCTACAGGACCACCACCAATTCACTGGATTACAGAACAGCTACTAAAGGTCCTTCTATGGCAAACGCTGCCTGTCTGTGCAATATTTGCATAAAATGTGATGTGAACTCACCCTAAGTGCCATATAATTATATATACATAGATAGACACATAGATACACATCGATCAACAGTAGCCGGAAAGTGGTCCACCCCTTTAACCCATTCCTGACTGTTCAGCATAAATTTACGTCTGTGGCCGGGCATTTAGAAATGGAGCCCGCTGGCATGTGGAGTGGGTGCCATGGCTTCCACGTGTCTGCTGTTTTAAACAGCCGACCCCTGGCACTAATGTCCGCAAGCGATATTACTGCCGGTCATGGACTTTTACCCTTCAGATGCCGTGGTCAAATGTGCCAGAGCGTGTATGTGACTGGAGGCTGCTGCATATTAGTTTCCATGGAGCCTTTATGGGAAACATGAAAAAGTGTAAAAAAAATTAAATGTTTTTTTTTTTTAATTATTTAAAAAATCTAAAAATTCACATCACCTCCTTTCCCCTAAATGTAAATAAAAATATGTAAACAATAAACAAATATATACATCATGGTTATTGCCAAGTGTGAAAAAAACATACTATTAAAATCTAAAAGTATTTTTCCTATACAGCAAACAGCAAAATTGGAAAAAAAGCCAAAATGTCTGATTTTTGGTTGCTTTATCCCCCAAAAAATGAAATAAAAAGTGATCAAAAGGTCGTACACACCATCGAACGGTACATAATGGTACATAATGAAGACTAGCATTAAAAGAAGAGACGTTCACTAGGTGAGACTTATTACATGCAGTGTTTTCTGTTGCGATCTTGCATTGCAAAATAATGTGTGACAAGTACATTACA
Source organism: Rhinella marina (assembly GCA_900303285.1). Classification (NCBI taxonomy): domain Eukaryota; kingdom Metazoa; phylum Chordata; class Amphibia; order Anura; family Bufonidae; genus Rhinella; species Rhinella marina. The sequence goes on along the minus strand of ONZH01014001.1, from coordinate 194,610 downwards.
ATTTTTTGCTTTATCGCATCACAGAGAATGTAAAATCTCATGGAAGATCACATGTGATTTTCTTCAATTAAGATAAGGGGTCTTCTTTTTTATCATGGCAAATATAAGAGTACCATTACAACATTGCACCAAATTTTGTTTGCATGCTATTCTCATTCTACCCCATAGGAATATATTACTGGAGGGCGATATGATGAGATCATCACACATGCTTTATTCATGTGGAGCACTGAACTAAACCAGAAGCTTTTCTTTCTGTCATCAAGTCCTGACTTCCCCCCCTTATGACATTTTTACCAAACTTTTCTCAGGTAACTATAGCTGCAACTGTTTTTTCCTGAAATGTATTTTTAGGCTGTAAATATACGTGTAAGTACTGACAGCGATCTGTTTTCATATGTTGAATTATGCCAACATATGAACATATTACGTTTCGGTGCCTATAATGCAGCTACAACATCCAGATTCCCATCATGGGGTTCTGTGATCTAAGTCCATTTCAGCAGGACCACAATAAGGTCTGGGAATTCTAGTTGTAATAAGGATCCTAAATATGTGAAACTGTGCTAAGGCTCACTAAGGCTTTTGCTTTGCTGGCTCTTTTTGATCTATAATTTTCTTTTAATTTTTAAGGTCCATACAGAACATTTGCCACAAACATCTAGAAAACTGACAATTTTAGACATTTAGAAGAAAGACATGAAAAATTGTGCATATGGTAATCACTAATTCATTGTGCATTCCCTGTGAAATACAGATCAGTACAGTATACGCTCTCAGAGGTGAAGACTGACCTACTGAATTGCAGCTGTGAAGATCTTCAGGCTGTCGTAATCGGCATAGGTTTCAAGTTGTCTGGAGAGCGAAAAGCGTTCTCTTTTATAGTTTCATTTCCAGACTTTTACAGTACTTCCTGCTCCACGCCCTCTTTGTTACCTAGCAGCATCTTTATAACTCTCGGATGTTGTTATTAAAGGGGTTGTCTGGGTTTTTACTATTGACAACCTATCCTCAGATCAGTGGGGGTCCGACACTCAGCACCCCCGTCAATCAGCTGTATGAGGAGACAACGCATGCAGTCCGCATGTGCCATCTCCCTTCTCTCTTCCAGCTCTTCTGCTGTCTATGGGAAAGACCATAGACAGCAGCGATGAGCAGAAAGAGAGATGGGAGATGGCACGTGCGGAATTTGTGCGCCGCCTCCTCATACAGCTGATTGGCAGGGGTGCAGAGTGTTGGACCCCTACCGATCTGATATTGATGATCTATCCTGAGGATAGATCATCAATAGTAAAAGCCTGGACAACTCCTTTAAATACAAATACAAAATAATAGCAGGCACTCCCCCACCTGAAATAAGCTGGTATAGTACAGGGTTGTGAAAATCTAAATGATTTATTAATAAAAAATATAAAATATAAGACATCAGCAGGACCCTTGCTGTTAATAGTTAATAATTAATAAAAATACATATACAGAAAACAATTCATGATTTGTTCATAAGCTGTCCTCTGTAGTCATTGTTGAGGGAACTGATCAATCACAGATGTTCAAACCACAACAATGTTTCCACTGAAGTCATATAGGAAGTCACATAAGAGCTAGAGTATCTCTTACCACCTTCATACAGCAGACCACTTTACAGTAGATGGTCAATGGATACAAACATACGGCTGATACGGCATCTCCCTCATCCAGCCACTCCATTTGTTCTCCTCACAGTGGCAGTGGCCTCCATGGCCTGTTCACAGATGTAAGCACACAGATATTCACGTGCCACTGACAAATGGGAATGCACAGATGTTAAATGCACGCCGTGCCGTTAGGATGCGGGTCACACTCAGTATTCAGTGGGGGCACTTAAGTCCTTCTACAATGGATGGTTTTCCGATGTTTCAACTATTCCAGCCAGACGCGTTTCAAAGTGCAGCTCACTTTTTCCTCAGTGGCCATAGTACGATCCTAAATTCCTGGTCATTTATAGTGCTTGCCCTCAAACTGCGGACTGGATCCCTTTTGCAGAAAACTCAATAACATGGACTGATGCAGATTAAGCCAACAAAATGTGTGATAGAAAACATTGTAATAAAAAAAAACATAAATTAAATGGCAATGATACTCATAATACATCATGTATGAACGAACTTGCATATTTTTCCTTTCCTCTTACCCATGCGTTTTCTATGCATTTTTTTCTTCATCCTGGTTACTCTTGTTGCATTTCTTATGTATATGTGTTATTCCTGTAATCCTTACATTGCCTAGCACTAATATAAACTGAAATATGATAAACTGAAACAACCCCCCCTAAAATACAAATATAAGTTTATATTATCAGTCTGTCTATGTAGTACTCCCTCCTTATTACTACCTTATGGTCAATCATATGATATACACTACAAACTGGTGAATTGTATATGATGTATGTTACATTGTAGATAATGTGGGATGGGTGGGGGCCATCCACCAAGGAAGCAACGGACTGTTGGATAACAGCCTGGCTCCAGTGCTCCATCGGAGAGGGGCGCCCACCCATCGCCCATGAAACCTTAGCGGTGGTTCGCTAGGATTGGTGGAGGCCACCCACCAAGGGAGTAACAGGGGGCTGGTTTCCTCATCGGCGAGGGGCGTCCACCCACAACCAGTGAACCTACAGGAAACTAAATAGTTCCATGTCTGCATTTAGACCTCCCGGAGGCAAGGTGTCAAACTCAAAGATTTTTTTGCCTCCGCCCTAGACATACGCATAGTGTAACTGCCCCCCTCCAATGTTTTTTGATCTTCTCTAATGCTTCAAAAGTGAGGTCTGTGGGGTCCCTGTTGTGATGCTGTTTGAAGTGTTTGGATAGGGTATGTTTTTCATACCCTATCCTAATGTTGTGAACGTGTTCCACTATACGTTTTTTGACCGTACGTTTAGTCTATATACTATTTATTACACGGACATTGGACCATGTACACGACTCCCACAGAACTGCATGTGAAAGCTTGATTGATTTCCCTTAAAAGTGATTTTCTGTAGAATATACAGTGTTTTTTGGGGAACCTCGTGACTTTACAGTTGTTGCAATTACCACAACATAGAATATACCGTGTTTTTTGGGGAACCTCGTGACTTTACAGTTGTTGCAATTACCACAACAAAAAAACCTTTAAGACCTAACCATGTTGTGATTGTGTCAGTGTTCTTTTCTAGACTTTTAACAGAGGGTGAAACCTTCAGGCCTAAACTAGGGGCTTTTGTGTAAGTGATCAGTGGGATTTTTGGTAATAGGGGTCCTATAATCTTATCTCTACATGGATTATGACAATTTTTTTAATACTCATTTCTATGAGTTTGTTTTGAAGGGTAGAATGAGTTGAATAGTATCCTCTTCCAATTTTGCTGTACTAGTTCCACCTGACTATTCACTATTAAAGAAGGTTGATCTATCATTGATCATTGATCCATTGATTGTACTTTCTCCAGTGATGAATTAATAACCTCTTCTAGAGGGTAATTTTTTTTCAATTAATTGATTTGTTTGTTTTTTTGGCTCCTCCTCAAATTGGGAATTTTCCATACAGTTACGTTTTAGCCATTGGAACTGGCCAGTTGGTATATTCACCACTCACCTCGGAAGGTGGCAGCTTGAGTAAAGTATATAGCTGTTCCTAACTACAGGTTTCTGATATGTACTACAGATCATTTTCGATTCTTTTACTGAAATGAGGAGATCTGGTAAAGAGTTCCTCACATCAAACCTCTCTCAGTATATTGATGGGATTCTTCGACCTTTAGTGAAAACTATACCATCATATATTAAGGACACATCACAAAACATAGAAATAATTGAAAACGGCTCCCTGCTTCACCATTACAATCTGCAGAGTGGGACATACCTAGGCCATTCCGGGACCGTGGGACAGCAACTGAAATCCAGGACTGTCTCACCGGATCCGGGACGGTTGGCAGGTAAGGGGCAGTATATTGTGCTACATTTTGGTATTTGGTTCTGCAGCAGAACTAAATACCAAAGTGCAGCACAAAACACTGCCCCAACAGAATCAAATACCAAAGTGCAGCACAAAATACTGCCCCAACGGAGCCAAATACCAAAGTGCAGCACAAAATACTGCCTCAACAGAGCCAAATACCAAAGTAAAGCACAATATACTGCCTAAGCAGCACTGTGGTATTTGGTTCTGCTAGGGAAGTATATTGTGCTTCACTTTGGTATTTGGTTCTGCTGGGGAAGTATATTGTGCGGCTCTGTGGTATTTGGCTCTGCTGGGGAAGTATATTGTGCTGCTCTGTGGTATTTGGTGCTGCTCGGGCAGTATATTGTGCTTTACTTTAGTATTTGGATCTGTTGGGGCAGTATTTTCTGCTGCACTTTGGTGTCTGGTTCTGCTGCAGCATATAGCGCAGGACAATATACTTCCCCAGTAGAACCAAATACCACAGTGCAGCACAATATACTGCCCGGGCAGCACAAAATACCTCCCCAGAAGTTGCCCCTCTCTGGTTGGCAAATTGAGATGACACATTCCTTCCTCCTCCTCTCTTGCATCTCGGCATCATAAAAAATTGCCTATTCTTGTCAGCAAAATGGACACATCCGTGTGCTGCCTGCATTTTTGTTGCCCCTTAGAAATGAATGGGTCCATGTGAAATACACACAAAAATGCGGATCTGATGCGGATCTGATGCAGCCTGAAAATACTGTAGTGTAAATGTAGACTGTGTTTACCTAAAGGTGTCATGGTTAACAGGGGTACTTTTACTGTGCTGGCACCTAATACAATCCCAGTCACTACCTATCTGGCAGAACAGTTAAAGCGATATTCCGGCTTTGTGACATTAACTCCAATCCACAGTATATGGAATAACTAATAGATTGGTGGGGGTCCTACTGCTTAGAGCCCAACCGATCATGAGAACGTGGACCATGTACCCCATGAAGCCCCCTGAAACGAACAGAATGGCCAGTCAGGCATGTGCGCAGCCACTCCATTAATTTATATGGGAGTTACAAAAATAGCTCAGTGCTGTACTTAGCTGTTTCCGTAACGCCCATAGAAATGAATGGAGCGACTACGTGCATGCCGCTCCCTTCATTTCAGAGGCTTCACAGGATACTGAGTCTCTGTGCTTGGTACTGTGTTCCCATTCTTCCAGTTGCAGGACCCCCACCAATCTAATAGTTATTTCTTATCCTGTGGATAGGGGATAACTTCAAACAACTGGAATAACCGTCCGTCTGTATTGACCGGCTCTATAAAAAAAAAATCACATGATCTACCTTGTTAGGTGAACGCTGTAAAAAAAAAAAAAAAAAACGAAATAAAAATGGTGCCAAAATAGCCATTTTTGGGTCAGCTTAAATCACAAAAAGTTTAATAGCAAGTGATAAAAAAGTTGTATGTACCCCAAAATGGTACAAATCAAACCGTTATCTCATCCCACAAAAAATTAGCCCCTACCTAAGACAATAGCCCAAATATTAAAATACAGCTTTCAGAAAATGGCAATACAAAAACAAGATTTTTTCTTTTCAAAAATGCTTTTACTGTGTAAAAATTAAAAAACAAAAATAAAACAGACATATTAGGTTTCAATGCATCTGTAACAACCTGCTCTATAAAAACATCACATGATCCACCCTGTCAGGTGAACACTGTAAACATAAATAAATACAAACAGTGCAAGAACAGTCATGTTTTGTCACCTCAACTTACAAAATGTGTAATATCTAGTTATCAAAAAGCCTTATGTATCCCTAAATATTGAAATTTCACCTCCATTTTCCTTTGATTCTTATTAAAAGGTTACCAAGTTTGTAACATCTGTTTTGAATAATTTGAGGGGTGCAGTTACTAAAACAGGGTCATTTATAGGTAGTTTCTATTACATAAGCCCGTCAAAATCACTTTATAACTAAATTTGTGCTTAAAAATGGTTTGGGAAATTTTCCTAAAAATTTGAAAAAAGCTTTCTAATGTCCTAAAAAACTAAAATTACATTTACAAAATGATGCCAGCATAAAGCAGAGCAGACATATGGGGAATATTGATTGATAACTATTTTATGAGGTATTACTATCTGTCTTAAAAGTAGAAAAAATCTCATTTAGAAAATAGTGAATTTTTCTAAACTTTCTTTAAATTTTGAATTTTTTTAATAAGTAAAGAAAAAAAATGGACCACATTTTACTGCTAACATGAAGTACAGTGTGTCACAAGAATACAATCTCAGAATTGGTTAGATAGTTAAAACCATTCCAAAGTTATAACCACATAACGTGACACATGTCAGGTTTGCAAAAATAGGCTCAGGCAGAAAGGTAAATAATAGCCTGGGGTACAAGGGGTTAAAATGGGATATGGATAGAGGAAGTATGTCCATTGCAAAAAGGGGGGGGGTTAGAAAGAGTAATTAGAGAGTGGGATATAGGAGGAGACAGTGGGGATTTAGTGGGGGCATAGTGAAGCAAGCAGGGACGAGGCCAGGAATATGTGTACATCTAAGAAAAACACAGCTATTGGCAGGGCTGTTTCTAGAGCCAGGCGAGGGGTGCAACCATACGCATTGCTCCAGCAAGTAGAAGGGGCACGCCCAACTGACATGTGTATGATTATGTCTGACCTTTGGTGCTTGGATAGGTAATACATAAAGATAACCAACTCAAGTTTCAATGGTCCATATGTCTCCTTGAAGAGGAATAAGATTGGAGACTATTGATGGATGACCAAGGGAACGAATTGTGTATGCATGAAGTGTTTGTGACAAGAAACTTTTGTCCAATTAGAAGTTGTTGGAGGTGTAACTTGTGTATATCAATGGTTATACATAGTAACATAGTAACATAGTTTATAAGGCCGAAAAAAGACATCTGTCCATCCAGTTCGACCTGTTTTCCTACAAGTTGATCCAGAGGAAGGCAAAAAAACCCCTGTGCGGTAGAAGCCAATTTTCCTCACTTTAGGGGAAAAAATTCCTTCCCGACTCCAATCAGGCAATCAGAATTACTCCCTGGATCAACAACAACCCATATCTAGTAACTATAACCTGTAATATTATTAACCTCCAGAAATACATCCAGGCCCCTCTTGAACTCTTTTACTGAACTTACCATCACCACCTCCTCGGGCAGAGAGTTCCATAGTCTCACTGCTCTTACCGTAAAGAATCCTCTTCTATTTTTGTGAACAAACCTTCTTTCCTCCAGGCGCAGAGGATGTCCCCTGGTCATGGTTACTGTCCTTGGGATAAAGAGATCATGGGAGAGATCTCTGTACTGACCCCTGATATATTTATACATAGTTATTAGATCTCCCCTCAGTCGTCTTTTTTCTAAAGTGAATAACCCTAATTTTGATAATCTTTCTGGGTACTGTAGTCCACCCATTCCAGCTATGACTTTAGTTGCCCTCCTCTGAACCCTCTCCAGCTCTGCTCTGTCTGCCTTGTTCACAGGAGCCCAGAACTGTACACAGTACTCCATGTGTGGTCTGACTAGTGATTTGTAAAGTGGCAGGACTATGTTCTCATCACGGGCATCTATGCCCCTTTTGATGCAACCCATTATCTTATTGGCCTTGGCAGCAGCTGTCTGACACTGGTTTCTGCAGCTTAGTTTGCTGTTCACTAAAATTCCTAGGTCCTTTTCCATGTCAGAGTTACCCAATGTTTTACCATTTAGTATGTACTGGTGACTTGCATTATTCCTTCCCATATGCATAACCTTACATTTGTCAGTGTTAAACCTCATCTGCCACTTCTCTGCCCAAGCCTCCAGTCTATCCAGATCCATCTGCAGCAGTGTACTGTCCTCTTCTGTGTTAATTACTTTACACAGTTTAGTGTCATCTGCAAAAATTGATATTTTACTGTGCAAGCCTTCTACAAGGTCATTAATAAATATATTGAAGAGAATAGGGCCCAATACTGACCCCTGTGGTACCCCACTAGTTACAGTGACCCAATCTGAGTATGTACCATTAATAACCACCCTCTGTTTTCTATCACTGAGCCATTTACTTACCCACATACAGACATTTTCTCCAAGACCAAGCATTCTCATTTTATATACTAACCTTTTATGTGGTACCGTGTCAAATGCTTTGGAGAAGTCCAGATATACGATATCCATTGATTCCCCGCGGTCAAGTCTAGAACTTACCTCCTCATAGAAACTGATTAAATTGGTTTGACACGACCGATCCCTCATGAAGCCATGCTGATATGGAGTTATTTGCTTATTTTCATTGAGGTACTCCAAGATAGCATATCTTAGAAAACCTTCAAACAGTTTACCCACTACAGATGTTAAACTTACCGGCCTATAGTTCCCGGGCTCTGTTTTTGGACCCTTTTTGAATATTGGCACCACATTTGCTATGCGCCAATCCTGTGGAACACTCCCTGTCAGTATAGAGTCCTTAAATATCAAGTATAAGGGTCTGGCAATGACATTACTTAATTCTCTTAGGATACGTGGGTGTATGCCATCCGGTCCTGGCGATTTGTCTATTTTAATCTTTTTAAGACGCCCCAGTACTTCTTCCTGGGTCAGACAGGACACTTTTAAAGGGGAATTCACTTTTATATTCTGCATTTCATCTGACAGTTTATTTTCCTCAGTGAATACAGTGGAGAAAAAAAATATTTAAGAGTTTTGCTTTCTCCTCATCGCTCTCTGCTACTCCCCCCTCACTACTCTGTAAGGGGCCGACACCTTCAGATTTATACTTCTTAGTATTTATATAATTGAAGAACATTTTAGGGTTAGTTTTACTCTCTTTAGCAATTAGTCTTTCAGTCTCTAGTTTAGCTGCTTTTATTTGTCTTTTACAAATTCTATTTTTTTCCTTATAGTTTTTCAATGCTTCCTTGCTCCCCTCCTGTTTTAGTGATTTAAATGCTTTCTTTTTGTCATTTATTGCTTTTTTTACAGTTCTATTTATCCACATTGGTTTTTTCTTGTTTCTTATCATTTTATTCCTATACGGTATGTACCTCTCACAATTAGATATTAGGATGCTTTTAAAAATATCCCATTTTGTGGCTGTATTTTTATTTTTGAGGATTTTGTCCCAGTTAGTTAGACCTATGGCCTCTCTTAGATGGCTAAATTTTGCATTTTTGAAGTTTGGTATTTTTGTTCCTCCCTGAAGAAATGATTAGTAAAACATTTGTGATGTCATATGTTATGTATAATGAATAATGATGTAATCTGTTTGTAAATATTGAAGTCTATGGAATGCGACATACTGCGGAAAACTTGAATTATAATACTAATTATTCCTTTGTTCTCAAGTGTATAAATGACTGCGTTTGGGACATAAACCAAGCACTGCCTTTTGCCACTGCTGCCTCACACTTCCATCTACCTCATGCCATATTTTTCCTGATTTTTATATTTACTTCAATGCTGTCTTGCTTATTGTTTGTGAATAAACAAAAGTATCTTCTCAAGAAGAAGTTTTCTCAAGAAGTCTTGTGTTGTTGCGGCCATTTTCCAACATTATGGAGTTACTGTATGGCAGTGTTATCCATTCACTGTGTAGTGGTATTTTCCAGTCACTGTATGGCAGTGTTTTCCGGTCACATGGCAGCATTCTGCAGTCCCTGTATGGCATCATTATTTAGTTATTGTGTGAAGGCGTTATCCGGTCACTGTTTGGAGGTGTTATCCGGTCGCTGTATGGTGGTGTTATCCGGTCGTTGTATGGTGGCTTTATCCAGTCATTATATAGCAGTTATTCAGTCAGCATATGTCGGTGTTATCCAATCATGGTATGGGGTTATAATGTTAGTGTTTATTATCCAGTATGGCGGTATTATTTAGTCTTGTATGTTGGTAATATATAGTCACAAAATATTATAATTTGGGGGTAGGGCTAATATTCTTACAGTATATACTGTAGATTGCAGTATATTATAGTGTAGTGTGCCCTGTATTTCCCAATAGAGTAAATGAGCCTTGGGGAACACAGTCCACACCATGGACCACCAGGACCAGGCTGTGCGCTCTCTCAGCCTTGTGTACTATAGCATACAGTACATAGCAGCCTCCCCTCTCTTCCCTGCTGCCCCACTGTGTACTAGTGCTTATTTTGGCACACTAAGGCTGGGTTCACATTACATTTTTGCCATCCACTTAACGTATACAAAAACATATAAGTTAACTGATGCCTCAGACAGATACCATACAGTGGTATCCATTCAGCATGGAGTTCCATTGTAAAAAAAAACAAAAACATATAATTCACGTAAACATTTTTTACCGGACTGTGCAGGATTCAAAAACGTGGTGTGTTGCATTTTTGTATCCCTTTTTTTCCAGCGTATCCTTCACACGGACGTTCAAGCACTGGGGATCCAGACTGAGTCCTTAGAATACTGCTTTTGTAATGCCCTGTGCTCTACACGTTCCCTGCACCCTTTGATTGATAGGGCTAGACATCAAGCAAGGTAAGGGCAGAAGCAGCAGATGCAATCATGCTTCTCATATCAGTGACACTAAGCTCTGGCTCAAACTTTGCCTTCAAGCTTAACCCCTTCGCGCCCAGCGCCGTACATGTACATGCGGGTGCGGCGGGCGTCATGGCCGGCAAGTCTCTGCTGTTTCTAACAGCAGAGACTTGCCGCTACTTACCGCCATCGGCGGCGTCTTCCTGGTTGATTAGATGCCGTGATCACACGTGATCACGGCATCTAGTTGCGTTTCAACCCGGAAGTGCAATTCTTATTCTGGCCACTAGATGGCAGGCCAGGATAAGAAATGAGCAATTCATGGATTTCTGAGTCTATAAAATCCATAATTGCTCATAAAGAAAAAAAAAAAGCCACAATATATAAGCCCATAATTGAGCTTTCTAATAGTAAAAAAAAATTAAAAAAAAATGTTAAAAAATCTATAAAAAATAAAAAAGATGTAAAAGTTCAAATCACCCCCCTTTCCGTATAAGTAAAAAATAAATACCTAAATAACAATAAATATAGACATCATGGGTATCACCGTGACCGAAAACGCCCGTACTTTTAAAATATAAAAAAAAATTCCAATACGGCGAATTGTGTGGCGGAAAAAAGCGTCCAAATGGCGATTTGCCGTTTTTTGTCGCTTTTTTTTTTCTAAAAAAAATTAAATAAAAAGTGATCGAAACGTCATACACACCCCAGAATGGTATCAATAAAAACTTCAGATCGTCCCGCAAAAAATGAGCCCCCATAAAGCTCTGTACACATAAATACCAAAAAGTTATAGGGGTCAAGATTTGACAAGGAAAAAAAAAAAAGGGCAACTTTCTAATTTTTTTATCACTATGAAAACGCAGGAAAAACTATACATATTAGGTATTGCCGGATTCGTACTGACCAGTAGAATGAAAGTAACGGATCAGTTTTAATGCACATCAAACGCTGTAAATAAGAAACCCGTAGAACTGTAGTGGAATAGCGTTTTCTTTGCAATTTCACCCGGTTTGGAATTTTTTTCCCGCTTCCCACTACACCGTATGCAATATTAAATGGTGGCGTTGGAAAGTACAACTTGTCCCGCAAAAAACAAGCCCTCATACAGCTATGTGAACAGAAAAATAAAAGAGTTATGGCTGTTTGAAGGCAGGGAGCGCAAAACGAAAATGCAGAACCGAAAAAAGCTCCGGGCACGAAAGGGTTAATGCATATGACCGTATTTTTAGTATGTATCCAATCTGCATTTTTTGCTGATCGATGTGGACCCATTAATTTCAATGGGGAGAAAGAAATGTGGACAGCACATCATGTGCTGTCCACATCTAAATGTCCGTGCCGCAGTCCCGCAAAAAAATACATGTCCTATACTTGTCCATTTTGGCAGCATGTACATTGCTGATATCCGTGTTTTGTGGATCTGGGGTTAGAGGACCGCAAAACACATATGGTCATGTGCCCGAGGCTTAACACTGAGAAACAGATCTTGAAGTAGATATGGGGAGTATTATGTAGGAGTGTCAGGAAAGAAGTAAAATTCATCCTAGAGCTGTGTTATAGCAAATCGTATGCATTACTTACAGCCTAGAAAGTACAGCATTACTTGCATTAAGACATTTTGCCATACACATACAATTGTAATCTCTATTAAATTGTATTATGGGTTAAATGAGGGAGAAAAAAATTCACTGAGCAAAAAATTTACAACTCTCTTTTGGAATTTGAACCTGAGAGCAGAACACTTACCTCTAGGCCAGTGATGGCGAACCTTTTAGAGACCGCGTGCCCAAACTGCAACCCAAAACCCACTTATTTATCGCAAAGTGCCAACACCACAATTTAACCTGAATATTACAGTCTAATATCTTCCATGTACATTATCACTATAATAGCCTGTCTGTGCTCTTCATAGTGCGCCCTGCGCTGATGAATGGCAGGAAAAGTTTAAGGCATATTAGTACACCATAGACTTTTTCCAGGGTGCAGGTGCCCAAAGAGAGTGCTCTGAGTGCCACCTTAAATTCCCAATAGTTGGGAATTTATCATATACTGGCGGTTTACGCTGGTCTATGATTTCTCCTCACATGCGTAAACATACATCTACGGCAGCTCAGAGGTGCTATAGATTTCTGTCTTTATTTACACCAGAAAACTGGTATAAATGAAGATAAGTGTGCTGGGGGGCCTACTGGTGCAGCCTCCTACCAATCTATTTCATCTATCTATCTATCTATCTATCTATCTATCTATCTATCTACTAAAAGGGTGAAAACTCCAGCCAGGGCATTGACAGCACTCCTGGTTAAAGGAAATCTGTCACCAGTTTTATGGTGTCCTAACTAAGGGCAGTGACAGATCCCCTTATCAAAATGCTGGGTCACTTTCTTTAATTGACCTAGCCATTTTGCTAAAACACAGGGCTAAACAATCCCCATATTCATGAGCTCATGGCTCTCCCTGCCCATCTGTTGCTGAATCATACGGAAAGAAACTGTCAATCAGAGGCAGGTGGGCGGAGAGTTGTGAGCTCCTGAATATGGGGACTTATTGGCATGTGCTGGAGATGTAAGTACCTAGCAGCATAAGGGACCATTCACACAACCATGTGCAAGGGGCCGCATCTATTCCGCAATTTTGCGGAATAGATGCGGCCCCATTAATTTCTATTGCCGGCATTAGATTGCGCCGAGCAGCAGCTTGGCGAAAAAATATAAAACATGTCCTATTTATAGGACATTTTGTATGGGGTGCCGGCCATGTGGGGTCCGCAATATGCTTGCACTGGCCAAATGTGCACCGCATCACGGATGCGGACCCATTCACTTGAATGGGTCTGAAATCTGGAAGGTGCGGTACGGAATGCTGGCACTACGGAGTGCTTCAGTGGGTTTTCTGTCCGTGCCTCCACACCACAAAATTATGGAACTTGTTCTATTTATTGTGGTGGGGAGGGATCAAGGACCTATGCAAGTTGAATGGGTCTGCATTCGTCTGCGCTAGCCACACGGTCGGTGCCCGTGCATTCGGGACGGCAATTTGCGGTCCCTAATGCAAGGAACGGGCGGCACAAATCCATGAGCATGAGCCCTAAAACTGCTGTTAGATTCACTTTAAGACATTACCTCTGTGTTAATGACTATTGATAGAAACCAGCAGAATTAAAGCAGATATGCTAGAAGGAGAAGAATGCGGGTATCATTGTCTTCACTTATTGGCTGGCACTGTTCATGTTAACACACTTTGCTGGGTACAATCTCTACTTGTGACTTTTGTACGTGGGCAATTTCTGACTAGATCATTGCACTGCTTATAGGGAATATCTATTGATGGGAGCACTTACTGCATGGGCAGTCTCTGGGTTGCATTGTTTATGGAGGCACACTCATAGCGTTTAAGGGGGTATTCTGTTTTTTAACTATGAACACTCTTGCTCTGTTAATAAGGGCACTCGTTTGATCCTATTTGCACACAGTTTACTTTTTTACAGTTTATATGTTAAAGTTCCTTACAGCCATGGCACCTCTACATAAAAAGAAATTGGCATAATTATTGCATGCCATAACAATAATAAGTTTAAACAAAGAGGAAATTGTCTAACATCATGTTCTGAATATAAGTGCACAAAGTACCACACATTACATATTTATAGCAGCTATATTGGTGTATGTTTAGTTGATGGTTTTTTGACATACCATACACAGGTTCCCTCAAGTACATTGAAAAATGCTGCAAAAAATGGTAAACATTTTGTCAGCACACTGGGCCTTAAAATCTGCTGCAGTGGCTACAAACAATATATGGCGTAATCCTGCAAAATCCAGTTTTACTTATCTCCTTCCAGCTCTGCTTTGGAATTAAAAGGTTTTTCCAAGATTTTATGAAGGTTGTATTACACAACCGAATGTGGGAACACTTCCAACACGCTAATCGCCTGCTCTCTGGTGGAGGAGACGGCTGCTATTACATGCAGCGATCTCCTCCACAGCATGGGGAGGAGTGATTGCTAGCCATCGCTCATTCCCATGCGGTATAGTGATTTGCCGGCAGCAGATTGTTATTAGACACCACAATCTGCCGCCTGCAAACGATTAATTTTTAACATGTCAAAAGTTTTGAACTGCCCGTTCATCGGGCAATTGGCTGCAGTATTACACTGGCAAATTATCGCTAACGAACGTTCATAATGCGATTATCTGCCAAGAAATCAGGCAGTGTAATACAGGCTATTAATTGGGGAAGGAAGCGGTCCAACCCCTGGGACCTCAGCCAATCAGCTGTTTGAGAAGGCACCGCTGCTCCTGTGAGAACTGGGCCTTCTCCATGCTCACCAAGCACAAAGCCGTACATAGTACAGCGGCTGTGCATGGTATCTTGTTTAGCCCCATTCACTTATTTGGGGCTGTTGCTCCTAGGCCATGTGACCAATAAACATGTCATATCTGGCCTCTGAAAGGCTGCTCTTGTGAGTGCTGGTTCCTTCTCAAACAGCTGATCGGCGTGGGTCCTGGGTGTCAGACTCCCACCAAACAGATATTGATGACCTATCCAGAGAAAAGGTCATCAGTTATAATGTCTCAGAAAACTCCTTTAACTTGAGATTGCCTAGCAGTGCCTAAAATGTTAAACTGCTGACAGCACTAGGTAATGTCTAGGAACAGCAGTATAACCATACCTTTTCAGGAATAGTGAGAATATGAAGGTTTATTCTGCTAGATTCTGCTCTTGCTAGTGCAGAGTGCTCTCTGCGTTCAGCTGCTTCACCATTCCTTCTGTCTCCTCTGAGTGGCAGATGCAGCATCCAAATAGGAGACCAGTACATCTGTCAATCAGGGCAAAGGGATAGGGCTGTGAATGAGATCAATACAGGAAGGACTTCACAATGAAACCTTGCCCGTCACACTTGCTGGAGCAGAATCTTGAAGAATAAAAGTTTAATATTCACACTACTCCTGATGAAAGGAACTCAAGGTATGTTTCTGCTTCACTACCAGCCCCTACCTAATTATGTCAGCAATTTAGCATGGTGAAAACTGTTGACAGGTTCTCTTTAACTTCTCAGCTTGGTGACCACAACAACATGTACAAAAGTGCTCACAGGAAATGTAATTCATATTTACAATGCATATAGCTAATTTCCATAAAATCCATATCCCCTCCACACATATGCAGTCCTTAATGCAGGGTCAGCTGGCCACTTTTTTGCGGTAGGTCCACCTTTCACTGCTGTTCCTCTGCCAGCCTCATCTCACCTCTAATCTTTTCCTGTGTGAAAGGTGCTTATCTCTCATGAGTGCACTAAAAGGAAGTGCACCTTGTACCCTGCTCCCAGAGAATTATAAGCAGCTGAGACACATCTTTCAGTTGGTTGTCCAAAGACATTAAAAAGCCACTTAAAAAAAAAACAAAGTCCTAATTTGCAGAACCCTTCCCCCTCCATGGAGTCTTTGGCAGATGTCTACTCTGCCTACCCTTCGTCCTGGCTCTACATGGGCCTAACCTGCCAAAACTGTGTAAAAGAAAACTGACCATGTTGATCTTCCAGAAATCCCAGGGCAATGGCTAGTTGCCATGAGCAACAAAGCTAACTTTCCTATTAAACAGTTTTGATAAATAAGGTCCTTTTTGTAGCACACAAACGGCAGAGATCAATTTCCTATAGATCAGCTGATGAAATAATTCTGGACTACAGTTTGTTGCGTTTTGGGATATGAAAAAGTCTTTTGTAGAATGAATTGTCAGAGAAGGCAATTTCTGTTAAGCAAAATTATACTTCAAGAAGTAATTTCTGTCACGTTCATCAGCTGCAATTTTTTTAAAGATTTCAGTTGAAGTGTAGATTTGTGAGTTTTCTAAGAGCACTCCATTTTTTCCTCAATCTCTTTAAGAAATGTCAGAAGATCACTTGTACTGTTCATAGACAGAGAGTCGGAGATTTGCAGGTTGACCTCACTGTTGTGTAGAGATGAGGCTCCCGTGTTATAACTCAGCTCATGAAGAATTTGCATTGACATTGGTGTGATCTACAAAAATAAGAGAGGTTGTTAATAAACATTTAAAGGCCATATTCTAGTACAGAAATCCCTCAAGTTACAATATTAACCATTTTAAAGTGAGGACATTCTAACTAGAGACCAAAAGTAGTAATTGATTTCTGAAGCATTAAAATATCACCCAAAATAAGAAAACAAATGAATATTAAGGAGAAATATGATAAATAATAAAAAATAAGATAAATATGAAGCAAATTCCTACATTGAGAAGTCAGATATAGTTGCTAGAAGCTATAAATGACTTTCTATGTTGAGGACAAGAGCTCGTTCAAGGTCCTGTACAGTACATAGTCAGGGGTGAATTATGATTGGTGCACCATAATCCTCATTTAGTTTTAAAGTTTAGATTCGTAGCTTTAAATGAAGACCTGACTCATGTCTCTAGCTGATATACAGCATGAGATAGAGCTGGTTGAAGCAGTCCCCCTTCTGCTCTCTATGATCTCATCCAATGTGCAGAAAGCAAGTGGATGGAGTCCTGACATACTTCAGGGAAAGGAGAGGCATAGATCCTCGTCTTCCTGTATAACAGCACATGACCCCAGGGAAAGGAATAACATGACCTTCTGTGCATGTTGTCAATCCCTCTCATCAATCAGAGAGCATACTACATATGAAGGGGGTCTTTTCTTCACAAATTGAGTGAGAAGATGACATAATCACCCCTCTGTCCCTCATTAGGCCATTTAATAAAGCCACGACCCTGATGTTCACCAGCATTACGGATCACGGCAAGTAGCACCAAAAACTAGTACCCTGGCGCAGTCACTGTGCATCACTTTCCCAACATCTAAGGACTGTTCAATTCAGTCCCCAGTCGGTATCTGTGGTGCTTCACTAAACTAATCACTAGCCATGTCCGCTATCGAAGCACCAGGGAGGTTGGCAGCATCTGACATCACTTAATAAGTAATGCATTATTAGATTAGTTACCAGTTGAACTTTTTGGTTACATGACTGTGTTTGGAGTACCATTACAACAACGAACCAGCAAAATGTTTATTTTCATTTTGGCTGTGAATTGTGAACAAAGTAGAGCATAGCTCAAAATTAGAACAAGACAATTAAAGTGAAGGCAATAGTTGACATTGGTCGTAAAGCTTATGTACAGAAAATTATGACAGGTTTGTATATTTCACAGTTAGGAAACTTACTTGCACCATAATGAGCTTCTTTTTCCATGGTCTATCATCTGGCCAGAGTTCCCCTAAGCAAATCCAAATGGAATACTGAGGAGATTCCCTCCTCCTTTGTTCTATGAATTCAATTAGTTCTAAAGAGAAGAAGACAATGAGTGTAGAAAGCTAAATTTAATAGAATAAAAAGTGATCTACATCTTTAAAAGGGTTGTCTCACTTCAGCAAATAAAATTTATTATGTAGAGGAAGTTAATACAAGCCACTTACTAATGTATTGGTATTGGTTTCTTTTCTTGTTGGATTCATTTTTCCATCTCATTATACACTGCTCGTTTCCATGGTTATGACCATGCTGCAATCCATCAGTGGTGGTTGTGGTGAAACACACTATTAGAAAAAGTGCTGACCTCTCCGGTAGCTGGGACCATGGGACTGCACATAGGCTAAGGCTACTTTCACACTAGCGTTTTTAATTTCCGGTATTGAGTTCCGTCATAGGGGCTCAATACCGGAAAAAAACACTTCAGTCTTGTCCCCATTCATTGTCAATGGGGACAAAACTGAACTGAAGACAACGTAATGCTCCTGAAAGCATTCCGTTCCGTCTTCAGACCGGAGAACAAACCGCAGCATGCTGCGGTTTTCTCTCCGGTCCAGGCATCCGCACCAAGATGGATCCGGAATGACCCCCAATGCAAGTCAATGGGGATGGATCCGTTTGGTGTGACACACCAGTAATCTGGATCTGTCCTTCATTGACTTGCAATGGGGAGTCATTCCGGATCCGGCTACACATATACAGAAATACATACAGACATACATACTCACACATACACACAAACACATACATACTCACATACTCCAAGCAGGGACGCCGGTAGCATGTCTTCACGCGCCTCCTGCGCGCAGCTATGACGTTTCCCCACTGCGTCCAGCAGAGGGCGCTGTGGGGAATCGTCATCATTGCGCGCAGGAGGCGCGTGAAGACGTGCTGCCGGCGTCCCTGGCTGTAGTATGTAAGTATGTATGTGTTTGTGTGTATGTGTGTGTATGTATGTTCTCTGTGTCTGTGTCAACATGTGTGGGGCCGGAGCGCTGCTCCGGCTCCACACATGTATCAGCGGCAATACGGATCCGTCGGCACCCTTTAGGTGCCGAATCCGTGATGCCGCTAGTGTAAAAGAGGCCTAAGGCTTTTTCCTATAGTGTGCAAGCACGGCCATCACTAATGGATTGCAGGGTGGTCATAACAATGGAAACAAGAAGTATATAATGTGATGGAGAAATGAATACAGCCAGTAAAGAAACCAATATGTACAATCACAATACATTAGTAAGTGCCTTGTTTTAAATTTCTCTACAAAATAAATACTGAATTTGCTGAAGTGAGACAACCCCTTTAACAGTTTAAAAGTTTAACAACATTTTGCTATACAAAACTTTTTGCTATACAGAGCCATATATATGAAGGTTGAAAATGCACTGCCTCTGTTAACTTCTAGTTTTAGAAGATGTGCTGAATGAGGAGTATGCCGCATACCCATGAAAGGAAAAACAGTACTTGATTTCAAATGGCTGTTCATATTACTGTGCACCAAACACGGATGTATGTGGATAACCATATAGATGTGTACATTCAGGGGCGGACACAGACAGCAGAGGGCCCCTGTGCAAGGAATGTGTCTGCCCCCCCCCCCTTTCCCAAACCAAATTCTCAACCTAACCTATGGTGTCCTAACATTACATACAGCAATACAAAACATACAGGGTAAGACTACTTTCACACATGCAGCACTACGCTCCAGCCACCTGATTTGGCAGAGAATGCAAGAAATTGGCCGGACACAAACTCAGGCATGCAGCAGTTTGTGTCCCGCTGATTCTCGGCATTTTTGCCAGATTGTGGCCGGATCTCTGCCTGACCCCAATATAGTTAATGGGGCCGGTGGGCATTGTGCATCCAGCAGTGCCGGAGCCGATGAATTCCAGAAGGCTGTTCTCTGCAGGAACAGCCTGCCGGAATCACTAACTCAAATGTGAAAGTAGCCTAATACAGGTCCACATACCTCTTACATCCAGTGACGTCTTCTTAGATGTAGATGTTCTCTTTCCTCATCTTCTCCTTTCAGACCAGACTGCCATGATGATTTCTTCCAGCCATCTCTTCTCTCTGTGGAGTTTGACAAATAGACATCTTAGTTTCCTACTTTTCCATCGTTCTCCCACCTTCTTGAACTCCCCATCCTGCCACCCCCAATACTGTGCCCGCTGTGCTCCCCAAAACTATACTGCAGAAAAAGTCCCCCTCAAATACTACCGCCTTCAGTAATTATTGGCACACAGTGCTCTAAAAAATAAGTGCACCCAGGAAATAGTGTCCCTGACACTAAATTATAACCAAAATGTTCCCCAAAAATAACTGTGCTAAGCTGATACTGTGCCCCCCACCGTAATAGTGCTCCTCAAAGTCCCACCAATAGAAATAATTAGTGCCCCTGGCCAGCCAATGTCCCCATAGTGCCCTCATAATGTGTGCCAATGCCCCCTACTATGTGCCCAAAAAACCCTCTTCGTGCCCCTATACAATGACCCCAATAGTGCTCCTCTCTCCCCCTTCTCCATAGTGCCCCCCATGTCTGCCAGTATATAAGATAGGGCCCCCATAGTGATCCTCACCCTCCATAGTGCCCTCATGTGTGCCAGTGTATAAGATAGGACTCCCAGTAGATGCCCTCATAGTGCTCCTCTCCCCTCCTTCTCCATACTATCCCCCATGTGTGTCAGTATACAAGATAGGGCCCCCATAGTGCTCCTCCTCCATAGTGCCCCCCATGTCTGCCAGTATATAAGATAGGGCCCCCATAGTGATCCTCACCCTCCATAGTGCCCTCATGTGTGCCAGTGTATAAGATAGGACTCCCAGTAGATGCCCTCATAGTGCTCCTCTCCCCTCCTTCTCCATACTATGCCCCATGTGTGTCAGTATACAAGATAGGGCCCCCATAGTGCTCCTCCTCCATAGTGCCCCCCATGTGAGCCAGCATATATATATAGGGCCCCCCATAGTGGTCCTCCTCCAGAGTGCCCCCCATAGTGCTCCTCCTCCTCTATAGTGCCCCCCATGTGAGCCAGTATATATAATAGGGCCCCATAGTGCCAGTATAAATATATATATATATATATATAGATATATATAGGGCCCCCCATAGTGCTCCTCCTAGATAGTGCCCCCATAGTGCTCCTTCATAGTGGCCCCATTGTGCTTCTCCTCCATAGTGCCCTTATTGTGCTCCTCCTCCATAGTGCCCCCATAGTGCTCCTCCTCCATAGTGCCCCCATTGTGCTCCACCTCCATAGTGCCCCCATTGTGCTCCTCCTCCATAGTGCCCCCATAGTGCTCCTCCTCCATAGTGCCCCCATTGTGCTCCTCCTCCATAGTGCCCCCATTGTGCTCCTCCTCCATAGTGCCCCCATTGTGCTCCTCCACCATAGTGGCCCCCATAGTGTTCCTCCTCCATAGTGCCCTCCATAGTGCCTCCATTGTGCTCCCCCTCCATAGTGCCCCCATAGTGCTCCTCCTCCATAGTGGCCTCCATAGTGCCCCCATTGTGCTCCTCCTCCATAGTGCCCCCATTGTGCCCTCATAGTGCTCCTCCTCCATAGTGCCCTCCATAGTGGCCCCCATAGTGCTCCTCCCCCATAGTGCCCCCACTGTGTGCCAGCTTAAATGAAAAAAATTAACACTTATACTTACCTCCTTGCCTCTGTCAGCGACGCGATGCAGGCCTCTTCTGGCCTGTGTCCCGCGCTGTATGGCTCAGGCGGCACGATGACGTCATCGCGCCGCCTGTGCCGGCCTCTGATAGGCTGCAGGCACTAGGCCTGTAGCCTATCAGAGGAACGGGGAAGGGAGACGCCTCTCCCTCCCTTGCCCCGCACTATCCATCTGTATCGCCGTCCTAAGGACGGCGATACAGATGAATATAGAGATGAGCGCGTCTGAAATGGAAGCGCTCATCTCTCCCTGCCGCCGGTAAGAAAGGGCCCCCCTCCGGCCCTGGGCCCCTGTGCAGCCGGTTCGGTATGTCCGCCCCTGTGTACATTGTACCATTTACTTTAACGAGTCCGTAAGCTTTTTGGGTGCATTCCTGATACATGATAGAGACATTGTCTTCTGAATCAGGCCTTAAAGAGGGTGTCCAACAAAATACTGAATACTTATGTAATTGTAGAAAATTAAAAATGTAGTATAGCCAGTGAGCTATTCAATAAAATATATAGCACCACCTGCAGTTTTTTTCTTATTTCTCTGTCCATTTTGCTAAGGTGGACACACATACTCAGTTCCATCCTTCAACTTCCTCCTGAGCTGTGATAGGCAGAGAGCTGCAGCAGAAAAGACACGCCTCCAGAGCTGCAGCAGTAAAGACTCGAGTAATAGTTTAAAGGGTTTCTGTCACCTTGTTTGACCATATTAAACCAGATGACATTTGCAATGCACAAATGTCACCTGATGTCTAAGATGGTCTTCTTTTTAAGCTTTGTGTTCCCGTTTTCTTAAAAAATCTACTTTTGTAATATGTAAATTACCTTTACTAGGTGCAAGGGGCGGTAACCCTGCACCTAGTAGCGCCGTTTTCCCCACCTTCTATATGACGTCATCAGCGCTGATTGACAGGGCCAGGCAGCTCACTCTATCTGCTGCTGGCCCTGTAAGCGCTGCAAATCCCGCGCCTGCACACTCACTGCGCCTGCGTCGAATGACGGACCCACGGCGCAGGCACAGGATTTGCGGCGCTTACAGGGCCAGCAGCAGATAGAGTGAGCTGCCTGGCCATGTCAATCAGCACTGATGACGACATATAGAAGGTGGGGAAAACGGCGCTACTAGGTGCAGGGTTACCGCCCCTTGCACCTAGTAAAGGTAATTTGCATATTACAAAAGTAGATTTTTTAAGAAAACGGGAAAACAAAACTTAAAAAGAAGACCATATTAGACATCAGGTGACATTTGCGCATTGCAAATGTCATCTGGTTTAATATGGTCAAACAAGGTGACAGAAACCCTTTAAATGAATGATTAGATCTCTGAATCCATGTGAGGTACAGGGCTAGTTCTAGCTTTGTTAGAGACAAGTCTGTGAAGTGGTGTCCACAGGGCCCTGCCATGATTGGTTGTCTGGTCATTTGACACTGTGACATCACTGCCTGGAGTACTGCAGCAGGTGAGACAGAAGGCTGCAGTGCTGGAAACAAGTTTCAAGACTGTGAGTCTATTGTAAAACTTTTTTTATTTGTTTATGTCCTGCATAGTTAAAAGGATTTCTAATATCCACTCAGATCTTGGAATATACAGTACTTTAAATTTTAGAATTCTACCCAAGATATAGAGACATCGCCTATAAGCAATGACTTGTAACAGTGACCACCATAACAACTCATACAAGGTTGACAAGGATGCTTTCCTTCCATGCTGTTGCATGGCTAAGCAGAATACTGGGTAACAACCTCCTTTGGTGACCATGCTGGTAGTCTACTTTTTCTAATTCAGCTTCCACATAGAAACCTATATCGGACTTTTAACAACTTATTCAGTAGCTATGATCATGCTGATTACTCATTACTGCAAAACAAGTCCTGTACCTGTTTTTTCAGACAACAATTTGGACTAGTTGTCTCCAACTGTTTTAGTAAAACAATCTTACGTCTATTAAATGTGGCTACCTTAGAGCTATATTCAAGAAAAAGATTCGAGGCCATACCTTTGACAAACTGTTGACAGTTGTACAGAACAGAATAATCCATTTTGTCTATAGGATTGGGTTGAGATATGGTTGGCATGTCAGTCATTGTCCAGAAGCTTCTGCACTTGCCTAGCCTCTTAGCACAAATTGACCCATCTCGCACTTCAATCACTGTGCCCAGTTGCAGGTTCTCTAGAAGTTTACATATTTCAGCAGCTACTTTCTGATCATGTATTGCTGTTGGCGGTGGCAGTGTCACATCCTCTAAATAACTCTCGGATTGTGGTTGTCTTCTTGAAGTGAGGTAAAAGCCATTTGAGTTCTTTACCAAGGTGTTCTTCACCAGAGTTCCCCGGTAATAAATCTTCACATCAAATTCAGTTTCTGTAGAAAAAAAAAGTAATTACTGTAAGCTATGGTGCTGCTCAAATAAAGCAGAAAGTGGATGGTGATTAGACACCACTCTACTATTCAGTAAGAAACAAGAAAGAGGTGGCGTTGACATGCCGTCCATTCTGTCCTGTGATTTTGGAATTTGATGGTATGACCTAGAGGCTACTATAGTCTGAGGACCTCATGTATGAAAACTGAAGCATCCATATTAGTGTACCTAAGTTGTAGGGAGGTTCTGTGGTTGCAGGCAAGGCAGCCTTTCTTGTATGCCTATGCTCATAAATTTCTGATTATGGGTTATTAAAAAATAACCTTTATTATTAAAACTAGCTGAAGGACCCGGCTTCGCCCGGGTATATTTCATCTATTTAATTTAATGTTTGTGTGTGTGTCGTTAAAAGATATCGAGAGTGACCTCTACAGTGCCCGCCCCTTAACAGAAACATCCACAGCACCCTCCCCTTTAACTGTGACCTCCACAGCAGCTAGGGTGGCCACTGTCTTCACCCCAGAAAGCCGGACCTCACCGGCCATTCCCCCAAATGTGAAGCAGTGCCCCCGGTCCCCATGAAGCCACACCACTAAACATGAGGCTGCGCCCCCTGGCGCCGTGAAGACACAGAGGAAAAGCTGTCTGAGCGTGAGCTACTGAAAGGGTGGACATCCCTGCGTCCGTCCAGGCACTGCGCCGGACGTAGAACAGGGAGCCAGAAAACTGGACTGTCCAGCCTAAAGCCGGACATCTGGCCACCCTAACATCAGCCTGCCCCTAGGGTGGCCAGAGGTCCGGTATTAGGCTGGACAGTCTGGCTTTCAGATTCCCTGTCCACCGTCCGGCGCAGGGCCCGGCAGACACAGTGACGTCCACCCTTTCAGTAACTCACGCTCAGACAGCTTCTCCTCGGTGTCTTCATGGAACCAGGGGGTGTGGCCTCGTGTTTAGGGGTGTGGCTTTATGGGGAGCGGTGGCATGGCTTCATGTTGGGGGGAGGCTAGACAGTCTGGCTTTCAGACTCTCTGTCCTCTGTCATGCGCAGGGCCTGGATGGACACAGGGATGTCCTTTTGAACAGCTCACTCTCAGACAGCAGCACTGTGCAGTATGAGCATGAGCTGCTAGGAGAAATTCACCGTCCCTCCTTCCCCTGCAGATGACAGAAGTTGATTTTTACTTTAATTTTTTCAATCCCGGTCAGATGCGGAGTGAAAGGGGCATGGCCTGACTGAGTCGGGGGGCGTGACTTAGTGGGACCTGGGGGTGGGGCTTCTCAGTCCTTCTTTTGAGGGTGGCCTGAATTACAGGTCGATGCCATAGTAATTTAGGAGGAAACACAGTGGGTAGCAGTGGAAGAAAACATGTTTTATTACTACTGAACGGAAAATATGTGAAATTTACATTGTATGAGGTAATGATTGATGATGAGTTAGTCTAAAACATAAGTTATATTTATGGTAACTGGAACACTCCTTTAACAGTGTCATCCACAGCGCTCTGCCCCTTTAAAGCAGACCTACAGCAGTAAACTGGCTGGGTTGTTTTGGAAACCTGGTGTGTATGGAGACTAACTGCCTGTGAGCTTCTATTGGCTGATAAGGGTCATGTGACCAGGCTTCTATTGGCTAAAGCATTTTTTGGGAATATCTCAGGAACAGTACATCCTGAAGAGCTGAGACCCGTTCTAAAACCTTCCCAGACACCTGATGTACCTGTGTGCCAAATTTCGTTATTGTAGCTGCGATGGTGCGGATTCCTTTAGCGGATACACACACACACACACACACACACATACACTGAGCTTTATATATTAGATTGCAGGCTTTCATATATCAAAGGGATTTCCAGAATTGGAAAAAACATGGCTCCTTTCTTCTGGAAATATCACAACATGCCACAATCTTGTTTGTGGGGGGGCCAATGGGAGACAGAGAGACTCTGTAACCGCTTAAATGCCACAGGCACAATTGCCTATAAAATCTAAATGTTTAAATGCCTCGGATCGGTGCTTCTGCCAGACCAGGCCATTAAAGCAGGAATGTGGCTCTTATAGGAAGACCTGTGCAGCACTTAGCCTAAGGCCCTTAGTAAATGTTGTAAAAAGTGGTGTTGGTGGTCATTAATGGGATATGAACATTTTTAATAAAGGTCAATTAGAAAAATGTTTTTAGCCCAAAATAATTACAATGCAATACATTCTATAATAAAAAAAAATTAACTTAAAGGTGTCCACTCCATAGCTTTTAATATAATAAACTAGCTACCTGTAGCTACTACTATAGGGAGCTTCAGAGTTTACTGTATACTGTGTTATAATTTAATGAAATATGCAGTTTGCAGTTAGCTCCTAAGCTCCCCCTAGTGATGGCTGTCAATATGTTATATTTTATAAAGAACCTGTCAGCACTCCTGATATGTCTGTTTTAGTAACCAATTACATTTCAAATAAAATAACAATTCTGGATGAACTTTTCTTATAACTATAATAATGTTGTGCAGTTCCTCTGTTTTTCCTACTATAAATGTATTCATAAATTGAGAACTGGGTTTTGCCATTCCCCTTGTCAAAAGAGTGTGCCCCTGCCCAGTCTGTCAATGCCGGCATTCACTAGACAATATGGGAATGTGCAGGGATATACACCCGAGTGGTAACAACCCATCTTCAATCTATTCATATCTTTAAAAATTAATAAGCACAGACATTTGTACCTATGTAGATTAAAAATAAAACAATAAATTTGAATGTTTGATGAAATTCTGGATACATATTTGATTTCTCTCTAGGGTCGATTAAACAGAAGGTCATTGCTCTTTGCTGGAGAGGTATAAACCACAATATTTTATCAAATATCTGAATAAGAAAAACAATTACCAAAGGTATTGTTTGGGAAGAACTGATTCAGTAGGTTTTGCTGCAATGATTCCTGAGTTTCAACTGGAACGGTTTGAGCTTGTCCTGTAGATATAAAACATTACAAAACCTGTGAGATGTCTTTACTGATATAGGAACAGAAACTAAAACTAAACTAAACAGCTTATAAGTGCTAATGCACACCTTGAGATGTGTGTCACACTAGTAGTAAATAACATTTAAAGCTAAGCTATTTTTAAACCCTTATCACATATGCAAATTAAGTTGTAAGTGCCCAGTGGGCGGTCAGGCTCGCTCCCCTCACTAAACCCCGCCCTGCACTTTCTCTTGTTCTTGAAGGATGGCTCCAGAAGCACAGAGACTGCATTAAAGGGGTTTTCTGAGATGTAACTACTGATGATCTATCCTCTAAATAAGTCACCAGTATCTGATCGCTAGGGGTCCGACTCCCAGGACCCCCGCTGATCAGCAGTTTGAGAAGTCACCGGCACTCTTGTGAGCGCCACGGCCTTCTCACAACTTTTTCTAGGACAGTGACAACATGTTTATTAGTCACAGGGCCTAGGCGCATCTCAGCCCCATACAAGGGAATGGCACTGAGCTACCATACCAAGCACAGCCGCTATGCAATGTATGGTGCTGTGCTCAGCAAGCATGGAGAAGGGACAGCAACGCTAATGCCTTCTCAAACAGCTAATCAGCGGGGGTTCTGGGTGTCAGACATCACCGATCAGATACTAATGACCTATCCTGAGGATAGATCATTTGTAGTAAAATCTTGGAAAACCATTTTATAACAAGGTATAAGATTAAAAAGAAAATGTCTGTTTTGGTTCCTAGAACAGCACCAAATTGGTTGTGTCTGGTATTTTACATGTAATACAAAAATCAGCCAGTGGATAAGAGCGACGCTATTTTAAGAAAAGAAAAAAGACCGGGGAGGTCTGCAGGTACTTGCTTTAAAATCAATATTACTGGAAAACCTCTTTAAGCTCTGTCACTTTCCAAAACTTCCTGTTTTGACTGTGAGGTCATGCTAGTGCGCAGAGTCAGTCCCCAGCTACAATAATGGAGGGGCTGGGAGGAGGTTATTCAAGGTTTATTGGCCCTTTAAAAGTCAAACAATCCCCTTAAAATGGGCATTACAGTTTCAGCAAATCTCTGGAAATGTCCACTGCACAGAAACAATGAGGATTCCTAATGAATGACGACAAGCAGAGATCCTGAAAACTGTGAGCCATTGATACAAAAAGTGAATAAAATGGGGATATTAGAAATAAAAAAGAAGAGAACAAAGTGCTCACACCTACATGGTGGTTTTTATAGAAGGGATGCACCGTAATACTGTACTTACCAGACTGCTCTTCATAAACTGGATATGGTGAATTGTTATGGCAGACTGGACTGGCACTAGCACCATCAGGAGACAGCATGTTATTATACCAGTCTTGATCTGGTATTTCAAATGGGCTTTGCAAGTCTTCAGCAGCAAGGTACAGATCTAAGCACAACACAAAAAAAACATTTCTGTAAACTGCACGGGGGGTCAGTAGAGAATATTTTTTAGAAGTTGACTTTGCACTGTTCTATAAAGTAAATGTATCTGCGCTGGTATCGGCGCTACAGTATAGTCACCAAGGATGGATATTGTAAGTTTTAGTAGTCAAATCAGTATTGCATCACTCCTTGTCAGTAGATTAAGTACCTGTCTTTATCGAGGTTCCAGTTAGGGAGGTGATCCTGTATGCAGAGAGTCGTGGAGCGCGATGTAATAGCGTCCCCTCTTCTGAGTACTTCCACTGTGTGCTCGCTGCTCCGGCCGGAAGCTGGCGTGCACGTGGGTAAACTCTCCTTGCCGCTGCCACGGAGGAGCTTCTTTGTGACGTCACACTACTTGGTAAAGATGCCTGTAAGAACCAAACAACATCCAACGCGTTTTGGAATAGCCGTATTCCTTCGTCAGGGACAGTTCGTCTCTGTGTTACATCGCGCTCCAGGACTCTCTGCATACAGGATCGCCTCCCTAACTGGAACCTCGATAAAGACAGGTACTTAATCTACTGACAAGGAGTGATGCAATACTGATTTGACTACTAAAACTTACAATATCCATCCTTGGTGACTATACTGTACTTTTTTGACTATAATTTACTTTATAGAACATTTATTACTACTTTTTAGTGAGCTTGGGCGACCCCACTAGTGGTATCTTGCAGCGGTCCTCAGTCTCTTTGTGGTTCTTATCATAAGATTTTGGGATCAGGCACTACTGATAGCGATAGCGCTGGTGTTTTATAGTTTTTTTTTATGACTTTGCACTGTGTTGTTGGTTTACTTATGCATTTCTTTATTGCTTTCTCTGCCTGTTTGCAGAATAAAGCTACTTTTACTCCTGTGGCTGTGTCCGGCAGACATTGCTGGAAATCGACTGGGCAAAAATCAATGTGTGCAGCAGTATTTGTCCGGTTGAATCCCGGCATATTTTCCGGGTAGCGGCCAGATCTCCACTTGACCCCATTATAGTGGGGTCAGACAGTGGGCATTCCAGTACCATCTGGCAATGCTGATTCTAAAGAGCTCTAGCAGGATGTTTCGGGAGAGAACAGCCTGCTGGTACTCCAGCCGGCAGTGTGAATGTAGCCTTAAAAGTTCAGAGCTCAGTTATCATTATCATAGTCATTATCCCCTCCCTTAGTCAGCATTCCTGTCTTTCCGCCTCTCTTTCATGCTAACATGGCAATCTGTACCAGCTGCCATTTCTGAAAGTCTTCTCAGGGATATATAATATGCTGTGTCTCAACAGCAATGACCACCCTTTTGTACTCCCAGGAGATCAACAGCCACTAGAGATATCTGGCAGCGGCTTTCTCCACACTCTCCACTGACAACACATACACGTTCAGCCAAACTGAGTATGTATGTGTATGGGAGAGTCGGGAGCGATACGTGATGGCTAAGCAAGTGCTTGGCCAACAGCTCTTGACAGTGTATGGGCACCTTTAGGTCTATTGTCAACTCACTATATAATAAGACTAACTGCAAAGTTTTTTATTTTTTTTTATTTTAGATGCATTGGACCATGAAAAGGTTGAAAAGGTGAACCTAACATTGAAGTATAATAACGATAAAATATTGATGATGGTGGTGACAATAATAATACTATTGACAATCAGAAAGCTATTAATGTATACCTTCATCATTTAGAGAGATCTGCATCTGCGTCATGCCTTGTGCCAGATTTCTGTCCTGTGAAGTACACAAAGTACAAAGTCTTAGCATTGCTGTAACAACTAGTGAAGTTTGATTCGCCAAATTACTTAATCACGAAGCGCATTCCTTTGTAAGTAGCAAGCGCAATGACGAGGAACGGCAAAGGTGCCACTCCCCATCATTGAACCCCTCAGATGCCATGTTCATCGCTGAACGTGGCATCTGAGATGACCATTGACGGCTGTCAGGAATTAATCTGTTAAAAATACTCACATCTATTTGCACGCAAAGAGTCTGCCGTGGCCATCTTGATTGAAGATCCAGAGCAAAATCTCGGGCGGTGTGTGATGATGTCATAATGCTAACTGGCGTGGTGACATCATAGGTGCGGGATCTTCAATCAAGATGTCCGCGGCAGACTCTTTACGTGCAAATGGATGAGGTAAGTATGAATTTTTTTTTTTAAATGCCATTTTAGGGAAAATCGATCCATTACCACGAAGCATGAGAAGATTGTGATCCTGATTCCTGGGTGTGATTGGGACTACTATGTTTTAAATGTTGTGTTTAGAGATGAGCGAGCACTAAAATGCTCGGGTACTCGTTATTCGAGTCGAACTTTTCCCGATGCTCGGGTGCTCGTTTCGAATAACGAACCCCATTGAAGTCAATGGGAGACTCGAGCATTTTTTGCAGGGGACCAAGGCTCTGCCTAGGGAAGGCTGGGTGAAAACCTGGAAACCTCAGAAAATGATGGAAACACCACGGAAATGGACAGGAAACAGCAGGGGCAGCATGCATGGATGCCTCTGAGGCTGCCTAATCCCACCATTACCCCAAATTCTCAAGCAACAGCCTGGTGGTTACCCTCATGGCAATTGTGCTCACCCAGACCAAGAAAGGCGAGGCAAATACCCATCACATGTTAGGGAAGCACCCAACTAGGTGCAACGAAGGTCCATCACCGCCAATTTTCAGGGACACGGTAATGGTGACCCACTTAAAAATGCTGCCTGACAACCTGGCGGTGAACCCCTGATTGTCTGTCTTTCAATAAGATTGCAGTGTAAAGCATGGTGGTGAGCCTCAGTAATAAGATTGCAGTGTAAAGCATGGTGGTGAGCCTCAGTATGACTTTTTAGATGGAGATTGCATGTGGTCACGTACTCCCTGGAACCCCATAGTCACCCCTTCTCTGATGTGCTACCCCAGAACATTCTCTGCCCCAATTCGCAAGACCTTTTGCAGTCTCAGTGTGCTGACAGTGGGGATTTACCAGTGTTGTCTGAGGAGGTGGTGGACAATGGCGAGACACAGGTGTCGGGGGGTGAGGTAGTTGAAAGTGAAACAAGTTACAGTGGGGACTCCTTGGGGGGACTTTCTCATGATGGGACAGATTCAATTGTGTTTAGAAAGGCTGATGGGCTTCCGTCAGCACTGTGTGTATAGAACCCCATGGCCTTTCATAAAAATAGTCTGGCGATGACCCCAAGGCAATTTTCAGGGACACGGTAATGGTGACCCACTTAAAAATGCTGCCTGACAACCTGGCGGTGAACCCCTGATTGTCTGTCTTTCAATACGATTGCAGTGTAAAGCATGGTGGTGAGCCTCAGTAATACGATTGCAGTGTAAAGCATGGTGGTGAGCCTCAGTATGACTTTTTAGATGGAGATTGCATGTGGTCACATACTCCCTGGAACCCCATAGTCACCCCTTCTCTGATGTGCTACCCCAGAACATTCTATGCCCCAATTCGCAAGACCTTTTTCAGTCTCAGTGTGCTGACAGTGGGGATTTACCAGTGTTGTCTGAGGAGGTGGTGGACAATGGCGAGACACAGGTGTCGGGGGGTGAGGTAGTTGTATGGGAAGCAAGTTACAGTGGGGACTCCTTGGGGGGGACTTTCTCATGATGGGACAGATTCAACTTGGGTGGATCAGGCACAGGAATAGATCAATTTTTTTTTTGTGTTTATTTAACTTTTATTTAGCACAAATAACCACAGAGATATTTATTCGTTCTCTTCGCTGCGCAGTCTGGCGTTGGGGTTCGTCACTTTGATGGCGAGCTGTGCCGCTCTCTCCACAATGGTCTTTCGGTTCTTTGAGGAGACGTTGAGGAGATCAGTGAAATTCAGTGAATGACGACGCAGGACCCCAACTTAAAAATTTAGCATCAACCGGTACAGTCGTAAATTATGAGCTTGATCAAGTGTGGCATGTGTTCTCTGTATTCTTCTCAGTTTATTATCATATATGGCAGCTATCCGGAAAAATAGTTTGGAGAGAGAGAAAGATAGGAAAAAGATGTAAATTGTTTGGAGAGAGGGCCTGTAGGTGGACCTCCGTAAAAATTGTTTGGAGAGAGGGCCTGTAGGTGGACCTCCGGAAAAATTGTTTGGAGAGAGGGCCTGTAGGTGGACCTCCGGAAAAATAGTTTGAAGAGAGGGCCTGTAGGGGGCCCACCTGAAAAATTGTGGTAAAAGAGTGCCAGTTGGACCTCTAAAAAATGGCGTTTTTTTGGTCAGCGTTAGGCAAAGACGACATGGAGGAGGAGGAGGAGTAGAGAAGAGGAATCGGATACATAAGTAATGTTAATCTTTAGCTGCTTTCCCCCGGAGGATATTTGAATTCCGGTGAAATCCAGGCTTTGTTCATTTTAATAAGCGTCAGCCTGTCAGCGCTGTCAGTTGACAGGCGTGTACGCTTATCGGTGATGACGCCACCAGCTGCACTGAATACCCGCTCTGACAGCACGCTAGCGGCAGGGCAGGCCAGCACCTCCAAGGCGTACAGCGCCAGTTCAGGCCACGTGTCCAGCTTTGAAACCCAGTAGTTGTATGGAGCAGAGTGATCGCTACGGACGTTGGTATGGTCAGCTAGGTACTCCCTCACCATCTTTCTGTACAGCTCCCCCCTACTCTGCCTAGACTGGGGACAGGTGACAGTGTCTTGCTGGGGTGACATAAAACTGGCAAAGGCCTTGGAGAGCGTTCCCCTGCCAGTGCTGGACAAGCTGCCTGCTCGGCTCCTCTCCCCCGCTACTTGGCCCACAGAACCATGCCCTCTGCCGCTAGCGGCGTCAGATGGGAAGGATTGTTTCAGCTTGTGCACCAGGGCCTGTTGATATCTATTCATTCTCATACTCCTTTCCTCTGCAGGGATGAGAGTGGAAAGGTTCTGCTTGTACCGTGGGTCCAGGAGAGTGAACACCCAGTAATCGGTGTTTGAAAAAATGCTTCTAACGCGAGGGTCACGGGATAGGCAGCCTAACATGAAGTCTGCCATGTGCGCCAGAGTCCCAACACGTAAGAATTATCTCTCCTCACTGGCCTGACTCTCCATTTCCTCCTCCTCCTCCTCCTCCTCCAAGTCCTCCTCTTCAGCCCATACACGCTCAAGAGTTAAGGACTGAGCACTGGTACCCTTTACTGTCTCGCCGACATTCTCCTCCTCTTCCTCCTCATCCTCATCCCCCTCCTCCGATACGTGCTGAGAAACAGACCGGAGGGTGCTCTGGCTATCAAGCGACGTATCTTCCTCCACCGTCTCTTGTGACAAGCGCAAAGCATCCGACTTGATGCTGAGCAGTGAGTTTTTCAACAGGCAAAGCAGCGGAATGGTGAGGCTGATAATGGCGGCATCGCCGCTGACCATCTGTGTTGACTCCTCAAAGTTGCTCAACACCTGGCAGATATCAGACATCCACGTCCACTCCTCATTGTAGACTTGAGGAATCTGACTGACCTGACTACCAGTTCTGGTGGAAGTTGACATCTGGCAGTCTACAATCGCTCTGTGCTGCTGGAAAACTCTGGATAACATGTTTAATGTCGAATTCCATCTCGTGGGCACGTCGCACAACAGTCGGTGAGCGGGCAGTTGTAGGCGGCGCTGCGCTGCCCTGAGAGTGGCAGCATCTGTGGTCGACTTGCGGAAATGCGCACAGATGCGGCGCACCTTGGTGAGCAAATCAGACAGATTGGGGTATGTCTTGAGGAACCGCTGAACTATTAGATTGAACATGTGGGCCAGGCATGGCACATGTGTCAGTCTGCCGAGTTGCAGAGCAGCCACCAGGTTACGCCCGTTGTCACACACAACCATGCCTGGCTTGAGGTTCAGCGGTGCCAGCCACACATCGGTCTGCGCCGTGATGCCCTGTAACAGCTCTTGGGCGGTGTGCCTTTTGTCACCTAAGCTCAGCAGTTTGAGCACCGCCTGCTGGCGATTACCCACGGCACTGCTGCTGCGCCTAGAGCTACCGACTGAAGGCGCCGTGCCCAAAGATGGTAATTTGGAGGAGGAGGTGGAGGAGGAGGAGGGGTCGGAGGAGGAGACATAGTACGTCTGAGAGACCGTGACCGAGGTAGGCCCCGCAATCCTCGGTGTGGGCAGTACATGAGCGGCCCCAGGGTCAGTCTCGGTCTCAGCCGCCACCAAGTTAACCCAATGTGCCGTCAGTGAGATATAGTGTCCCTGCCCGGCAGCACTTGTCCACGTGTCCGTGGTTAGGTGGACCTTCTCAGAAACAGCGTTGGTCAGGGCACGGATGATGTTCTGTGACACGTGCTGGTGTAGGGCTGGGACGGCACATCGGGAAAAATAGTGGCGGCTGGGGACCGAATACCGAGGGGCAGCCACCGCAATGAGATTGCGAAAGGCCTCGGTCTCTACCAGCCTATAGGGCAGCATCTCCAGGCTCAGCAATTTGGAGATGTGGACGTTGAGGGCTTGGGCATGTGGGTGGGTGGAACTGTATTTCCTCTTGCGCTCCAGCGTCTGCTGTAAAGACAGCTGAACGCTGCGCTGGGACACATTGGTGGACACTGTGGAGGATCGTGGAGGCGAAGGTGTGGTTTTCCGGCGGGAGGCACTCGTGCCGGGGTCCTGGGCAGGGGTTTGACTAGCAGAGGCAGCAAGTGACACAGGGGAAGGAGCAGTGGTGTGACCCGCAGGAGGTGGTGAACGGCCTTGGTTCCATTGAGTGGGGTGTTTAGCACTCATATGCCTGCGCATGCTGGTGGTGGTTAGGCTAGTAGTGGTGGCACCCCTGCTGATCCTGGTGTGGCACAGGTTGCACACCAGTCCGTCGGTCATCCTCACTTTCTTTAAAGAACCTCCAGACTTGCGAACATCTAGGCCTCGTCACGGGAGCTTCACTACGTGAAACAGTTGCTGCTGATGCACCAGCTCTGGCCCTGCTTCTCCCTCTGGCCACACCACTGCCTCTTCCAACCTGTTCTGGTGCAGCACTCGCCTCCGCCTCAGAAGCACTGTCTTCACTCGGCTTATCAACCCAGCTTGGGTCAGTCACCTCGTCATCCTCCGATTCCTCAGTCTGCTCCCCCCTCGGACTTCCTGCCCTGACAACAACTTCACCACTGTCTGACAACCGTGTCTCCTCATCGTCCGACACCTCTTTACAAACTTCTTCCACTAAGTCAACATTGTCGTCATCATCATCATCATCACCCACAGACTACGACAGTTGGAAAACTTGGGCATCGGGAACGAGGTCAGCATCAACCTGAGAAGTGGTTTGTGACTCTGGGAAGGGTCCAGAAAACAGTTCCTGAGAGTATGCCGGATCACATTCCAAATTTTCCTGGGAGGGGGCAGACTGGGGGGAAGGAGGTTGAGGTGGAGGAGCCAGAGGAGTGCTCCCTTGGGTAACGTGGGTGGACTGCGTGGAAGACTGACTGGTGGACAAATTACTTGAAGCATTGTCCGCAATCCACGACATCAGCTGTTCGCACTGTTGTGGTTTCAACAGTCCTCTACCACGTGTCCCTGTAAGTTGAGACATGAAGCTAGGGAGTGTAGCTCTGCGGCGTTCCCCTGCTCCCTCATCAGCAGGTACTGTCTCACCCTGCCCAGGACCACGGCCTCTGCCCCCTGCAGTAATTGAATGCCCACGCCCACACCCTCGTCCTCGACCCTTAGCCCTGGGGTTCAACATTTTCTGTATATAAGTGTATTATATAAAAAATAAAAAATAAATGGGCCTGCTGTACTGAAACCCACAAACTTGTTCAGTCTGGTTGAATTAAGTGACGTACAGAAAGTGTCACCTGGACAGAAAATACGGATTGGAGTGAGTGTACTGAACTGTGACACACAGAATGGTTCCACACTGCTGTGTGAAATGGATTTGTATCACTTAGCTAAAACAACAAAAAAACAATTTTTTTAATATATTTTTTTTTTAGTTTTGTTTTTTTGGGAACGTGACGTGCAGAAACTACCGTAGAGCTAACTGACACCCTGCTGACGGTGGCTATTTTGACTGCGACCCAGACAAATGTCGCACAGAGATTTTTGGGATCAAGCTATATACGTGGAAGCAAAAGACCTGGTTGTATTAAGTGACGTACAGAAAGTGTCACCTGGACAGAAAATACGGATTGTAGTGAGTGTACTGAACTGTGACACACAGAATGGTTCCACGCAGCTGTGTGAAATGGATTTGTATCACTGAGCTAAAACAACAAAAAAACTATTTTTTTATATATTTTTTTTTTTTTAGTTTTGTTTTTTTGGGAACGTGACGTGCAGAAACTATCGTAGAGCTAACTGACACCCTGCTGACGGTGGCTATTTTGACTGCGACCCAGACAAATGTCGCACAGAGATTTTTGGGATCAAGCTATATACGTGGAAGCAAAAGACCTGGTTGTATTAAGTGACGTACAGAAAGTGTCACCTGGACAGAAAATACGGATTGTAGTGAGTGGACTGAACTGTGACACACAGAATGGTTCCACACTGCTGTGTGAAATGGATTTGTTTCACTGAGATATAACAATAAAAAAAAAAAAAAAAGGGGTTATATATGGCGATAGCTGCACTACTAGTGCCAGCCAGCCAAGCCAGGAGACAAAAAAAAAAATTCTTGTAGCCCTTAGAAGGGCTACTCTCCCTGAAACGCAGCAGCTCTATCCCTAACGACATCCAGACAGCATCTGAGCCGAGCACCGCGGCAAGTCACTAGTATATTCCAGGGTCACCTGATCAGGCCAGCCAACCCCTGCTATCGACATGTAAGGGCCCCACGTGATGCTGGGTGTACCGCAGAGTCTCCTGGCTTGTGATTGGCTGAGTTTATAGGCGCCAAAAATGCACGATGCGGAAGTTGCCATTTCCTCGAGCATGGCGAGATACTCGTCCGAGCATCTCTAGTTGTGTTTCATTCACTCTGTGGTGTGTCATGAATAAGGACCGTGATGTAGGGGTCTGAAACGCTTAGACCGTCCAGGTACTATTTGTTTGGCTTTTACCGCTATTAATAAAGCCGCAAGCATTTTATACGGAAGCTGGACTTTACTTTTCTTTTCCATTTGGAAGTGGCCGGATCCGGGCCCTGTCCGTGCTTCATCTGCGGGATGTGCAGGTGAGCGCTGCAGTTTGTTTGACTTTTGCTATATATGCTGGATAAGCGTGCCCTCCCTGCTTTCTGTCTACATAAACAGCGGTTTTGCAATTGCCAAAAGTTGTTTGATTTGGAGTCATGACGCACATGGCCTTAAGATCGGTCGAGGAATGTGGAGACCGCATGAGAAAAATGGATGCGATTTTTTTATTTACCAGACTCCAGTTCACAAGATAACATGGTCCTAAAAATGCACATGTCATCATTAGAAAAATTGTTGATAAAAGAGATGCGCACGTGGTGGGATTTGTCTTCCCTACAAAAATATATTGATAAAAATATGATTCCCCGGGGACTAAGAATAAAGAAAAAACTTACCACCATATATTCTGACCTCTTCCAAACACAGTGGCATTACACTTTATCGGAATGTTCCTTGAAACTGATGCAACTTATCGTCAGAAATGAGGAACAAACATTAATGGATTACGCAAAGAAATAAAGGTAACGCAAGATAATCTACTCTGTCATGCTAATAAACCTCTTTTTGAGGAACTGGACAAAGAACTAAATGAAAACCTAAATAAACTGGAGGAACATCTCATTAAGCTGAAACAGGACAAGTTCAGTAGAGATCTAACGGACTATAAATTAAATGTAGTGTATACATGGCCGGAGGCGAAAAGTAATACGCCTCGTTCAATCCTGAGAAAGATGACCCATTCTAGGAGAAGACAACCTTCCAGGGTTTCTTTCAGTTCTACAGAAGTGGACTCTTCTGACTCAGCTCCTGAAATAAAAGAACCTGGTATACACCTTAATCACGACATGATTCCAGCGGCTTCTGAGGGAACTTCTCAGGGAAAAAGATCTATGGCAAAAAACGGCGGGCGGGTAGGAAACCCCATAAGAGGCCGTCGTTATCCTACTCACCGCAAACCACAGTAATGAACATTCAAATTATAAATTTGTCAATGTACTGACCCAGGATCAAGAATCGGTACTGAAAAGAGGCTTGTCTTTCTCTCCGACTTGTCACTTTGATCTATATAAAACTATTATTGATGTTAACCGACTAGCACGCAATCTGACCCTCAGAAAACATTTTCAAGATAAAAGAGGCCAAAATAGACATCTCTACGGGATACTTTGATTTTGTGGAGTCAGTTCACATTGCTTCTCTCCAGGAAATGCACCATGAGCAGGTAGACAATTTAATAAATAATTCAAGAGGTTTTAACCCCTTCCCGACCAGCGCCGTACTAGTACGACGCGCTGATCGGGCGGGTGCAGGAGCTGCGCCCGCTTGATCAGCTGCGGGGGACCGGCTGTGCCCAGTGGCCGGACCCCTGCTGCGTACGCCCACATTGGTGAAAACACCGATGCGGGCGTATTAACCCTCGATGTGCCGCGGTCAGCACATGCGATGCGGGAGGAAGGGGAGTCCATAGGGTCCCCGCGCTGCTCTGACAGGGACCCGATGGCTTGGATAGCAGCCTTAGGCATCGTGGCTGCTATCCCTGCGTGTCTGTGCGATCCAGCCCCCTGGATCGCACAGGAAGCAGGCTGTAAGTGTATTACATTGAGTAATACACTTACAGCCAATGCATTACAATTAGAGATGAGCGAACGTGCTCGTATCGAGCACTGTACCGCTCGACTCCCCTGCGCTCGCATGGGCGCAGGCAGCCGCTTCCGTCCTCCTATTTTTATTAATGTGTAAAATTTAATAAAAATAAAAATGGTAGACATATTGGGTATCGCCGCGTCCGTAACAACCTGCTCTATAAAAATCACATGATTTGCCCCCTCAGGTGAATGCTGTAAAAAATAAAAATAAAAAAACTATGGCAAAACAGCTATTTTTTTCACCTTGACTCACAAAAAGTGTAATACCAAGCAATCAAAAAGTCTTATGTACCCCAAAATGGTACCAACGAAAACGTCACCTCATCCTGCAAAAAATGATCCCCCACATAAGACAATAACTCTAAAAAATAAAAATCAATGGCACCAATTCATCAAAATCTGTTCTGCAAAATCCATATGGCACTCCTTCTGTTCTGAGTCCTGCCATGTGCCCCCACAGAAGTTTACCACCACATATGGAGTGTTGCCTTATTCAGGAGAAAATGGGGAACAAATTATGGGATGCTTTTCTCCTGTTACCCCTTATGAAAATGAAAAAGCAACATTTTATTGGAAGAAATGAAACTTTTCATTTTCACAGCCAAGTGTTTCCAAATTCCGTGAAACGCTTAGGGGTCAAAGTGCTCAGTACACTCCTTAATATATTCTCTGAAGGGTGTAGTTTCCAAAATGGGGTCACTTTTTGAGGGTTTCCACTGTAGGGGTACGTCAGGGTCTCTCAATTACAAAATAGTGCCTAAAAACCTAGCAAAATCTGCCTCAAAAATCTGTATGGCGCTCCTTTCCTTTTGACCACTGCAACAAACCCATAGAGACGTTTACCACCACATATGGGGTATTTCTGTAAACTGCAGAATCAGAGTAATGTATATTGAGGTTTAGTTTGCTGTTAACCCTTGCTGTGTTGCAAGAAAAAAATTATTAACATGAATAATCTACCAAAAAAGTGAAATTTTGAAATTTCACCTCTATTTTCCTTTAATTCTTGTGGAACACCTCAAGGGTTAACAAAGTTTGTAACATCAGATTTTTATAATTTGAGGGGTGTAGTTTCTAAAATGGGGTCATTTATGGGTGGTTTACATTACATATGCCCCTCAAAATCACTTTATATCTGAATTGGTTTTGGAAATTTTGTTGAAAATTTGAAAAATTGCTTCTAAACTTCTATGCCTTCTAACACCAAAAAAAGTAAAATTAAATTTTTTAAAATGATGCCAACATAAAGTAGACATATGGGGAATGTAAAATAATAACTATTTTTGGAGGTATTACTATGTATTTTGAAAGTAGAAAAATTAAAATTTGCTAATTTTTCAAAAATTTTGCTTGGTATTTTTTTTTTATAAATAAAAATGAAATATTTTGACACAAATTTACTACTGTCGTGACGTGAAGCACAATATGTGACAAGAAAACAATCTCAGAATGGCCTGCACACGTAAAAGCGTTCCAAAGTTATTAGCACGTGAAGTGACACATGTCAGATTAGCAAAAAATGGCCTGGGCAGGAAGGTGAAAACAGGCCCGGGGTTGAAGGGGTTAAAACCTTTAATCGGGATTTCTGCCCTATTCAATCTAGGTCACCTGCTCTGGATCGTTTCCAGGATTTGGTAGAAAGAGATTTATGTGCTCTTCAAGATGACATAAAAAAAAAAATCGGGGTGAATGTATCATGATGAATAAAAATAAAAATAATATGTCACCTGAAGAATATCAGGCATTGAGGGAACTTGAAAATAGACCTGACATTATAATCAGGGAAGCTGATAAGGGGGGATCGGTAGTGCTTTTGGATACTTTTATCTATAAACAACAAATATTAAACATGCTGAGTGACAATACTGTTTATTCTCATCTCAGCAACAACCTGCTCCCTCTCTATCAACAGAAACTGCAGGATATTTTGCATGAAGGTTTTTTATTAGGCATTTTAAGCAAAAAAGATATGTAATATATTTTTGTAGAACATCCTATAATTTCTATCTTTCATGCTTTACCAAAGGTTCATAAGGAGGGTTTTCCACCCCCAATGAGGCCAATTATAGCAGGCATTGGCTCATTTTCAGAAAGGTTATCTGAATGGGTGGATTCCCTCCTTCAACCTTTGGTCCCTCATAAACTGGGTTTCTTAAAAGATACCCGTGCAGTTTTACAGTCTTTTGATGCGTTTCCATGGAGTAATGAATATATATGGATCACTGCTGATGTAGTATCACTATATACGAATATCCCCCACCAGATGGCAATTCAAGCTTTATGTTGGTTTTTGGCCTGTTATAGCAACTATACCTTGGAACTTCAGGATTATATTTGTACAGTAATTGATTTTTTATTAAGACATAATTTTTTATGTTTAATGGGGATTTTTATCTCCAGGTCTCCAGAGTATCTATGGGGGCCATGTTCTCACCGTCCATAGCCAACATTTTTATGGCTTGGTGGGAGAAACAATATATCTACAGTATGTCGATACTAATCAGTTCTTCCAACTCATCAAATGGTATGGTCGTTATACTGACGATATATTGATTATATGGAAAGGTGAACCATCGGATTTAACAGTATTTAGTGATTTTTTTAATCAATGCTTTGACTCCCTGCGATTTGATGAACATGGAGGAAAGGATTCAATCGATTTTCTGGACTTGCATCTTCTGGGGGATCACATAGAATCAAGGATTGTAACATCTACTTACAGAAAAAACACTGCAGGTAACACCATACTCCTTTCCATATCCTGCCACTTATCACATGTCACTAGAAACATACCCAGGGGGGAAATGATAAGGGCTAGGCGCAATTGTTCTAATGTCTCTACCTTTCTATTAGAAGCGGAAAAAATCAGGGATAGACTGTTAAGAAGAAATCATACGGCCCATGCCATTGACAGCGCCAAACAATGGGCGTTATCTCTTGGCAGGCAATCTCTATTGTTTCCTTGTACTCAAGAAACATATAAAGAAAAAACTAAAACAGTAGAGCATATGACCGTTTGGCCTGCTAACCCTGCAGAGGTATGATGCTGCAGTCGTCTTGTGGAAGTTACATTTAGGGTTGTTTTTCACATTGTAGAAACAAAAATGCAAATTAACTAACCACAGTGATCTGGCTTCCTGGGCTGTTCCAGTTGGTTGTCACAGTAGTTGGACTGGCGCTGTCACTTCTGCACAAATCTTCAGAGGCTACATCACCAACAGAGAAAACACTTATTTCAACCATCCCTTTCTAGCAAAAGCAATTTTCATGTTCAATAGGGCACTATAAAAAATTGTCACAGTAGATAAGGGGATGCTGGGCATTACGTCTGTTCTTCATTAGTGTATCATGTATATGTTGTGTGTAATTATGTGCAATTAATTATATGTAATTGTGTATCTATATGTGCTGTATCTGGTGAGTGTGAGCTGCAGTGCTAGCAATGCAGTTTCCCTTATGGATCAATAAAGTTGTATAGTATCGTATCATTAACAGCCTGTAATGATAAGCAGATAACTGCAGTAAACTGATCTGTACAGCCGAAGAAGTGACTCCTATTACTAGGCTTAGTGGCAAGTGTGAAAACTGCAGGCGTTTATAGGTATTTCATATAGAATTGACATGGACAATTAAATTAAATTATTTAAAAATATGTTTAACATAAAAACATGATTTAAACAATAGGTCATTGAGGGGATGACACAACCCCTTTAAATGTAACTAAGTAGTCAAGAACAAAACACCCACTGACCATTACTACACCACCACGACACCTTACAGCTGGCACTATGGGGGTGATTTTTCAAAACTGGTGTAAAGGAAAAACTTCTTAGTTGCCCATAGCAACCAATTAGATTCTGCCTTTCATTATCCAAAGGAGCTCTGAAAAATGAAAGGTGCAATCTGGTTGCTATGGGCAACTAAGCCAGTTTTACTTTGCACCAGTTTTGATAAATCTCCCCTTTAGGGTTTAGGTCAAAAGCATCCAAAGAGTCCAAAGGTTAGTCTTTTCCCCCATTCAAGCCAATGCTTGCTATTAGATATGGTGACTTAAGGCCTATGGCAGGGGCGTAACTACCATAGTGGCAGAACATGTGACTGCTATGGGGCCCAAGGCAAGAGGGGGCCCAGTTGGGATCATCTCCTCTTCTACTGGGGATGAAAACGGTCAGGACTCTACCCTCTAAAGGAATAACTTTTAGCAAATGAGGCAGTAGAAAAAAAGGACTATTGAAAGGGGTTTAGGCAGAAAACTTTCTGTCCTGTGTGGGGGGCTTGGTTTGATCCTTGCTATGGGGCCCTTACTTCTCTATGTATGCCACTGGCCTATGGGCATAATAATTCTAGTTGATTTGTTAACCGTTTGGATTCCCTTTTCCTTTAAAGTTATGTTAAGTCATATTCTAGTCCCAGTACTCTAGCACAAGTTGATTTTCCACAAGTTTATTCTCTGAACTAATGAGACCAGAGTCTTTAACTGATGATTTTACATGGTACAGAATCTGGAGATGGAGCTGGTTATGAGGTAATAGATCAGCAGCTGCATCAGGTTGAGGATGTCAAATTCACACAGTGAGGATGTAACAAGGTTCAGACTGATGTGCCAGAGAGGACGGGACAGAAACCAGGACAATTAGAACCAGACGACAAAAGAGAATGAGAGATTACACTAAAATGCTATATGTTGCACTACAGATGTATTTATTTACAACTCCTTTTTTAGGAAGTTTGCCGAACAAAGCCAACAAATGTAAAGTTCTGAGTGGTTGGACATAGGTCATTGGTGGAGTGTAGGCAGAGGACAACTGAGCAGACATAAATCTCTTCACCCTCTAGTGAAGTGACTGGATCACTTAGCACATGACTGGTTTTAGGTGGTCATTTATCAAGTTTACCTGTCCAGCAAGGACGGTAACAGCAGACCAGAAAATCGAGACACTATACTGTATAATTGGGGATCTTTACTGTGGCTACAGGAGGCTGAAGCAGACAACCTCATGAAGTAAGAAAGTTGAACTTACCACTAGCAATATTTCCTCTGATGATCTCGTAAATTTTATGTGGATCAGTAGAGTCTGAGCTTCTGTCTTTAATCATACGAATTTCGTGTTTTCGATTCAGGGCAGAGCGGACATTTCTTTTCCACACAGCTGGGTTTGGTACGTCCCTGTCGGGGTCATAACTTCCGCTGACAATAGCCCAGGCCTAGGGAGAGAGAAGAAATATTCACCTTACAAGTAACCAAAAATGCTAGTTATGAAATTACCATACGCCACTTCCTATGATGGTGCTGTTATAGACTATTTAACTAGTTAGAAATAGTTTAGTCAGTTTTCAACCAATTCCACTTCCAAGCACCATATATTTACATATAAGGAAATTTAGAATAATTAACTCACCATATAGACTCTCACCATATTTCACTATTTGGGCTTTATTAAGCCTGATGTAGGATCATGAATATCATTCTCATAAAATGGTATGCTGACCAAACATGTTAAAATATTGCCATCCTCATTATTAGATTTGAACTAAGTGGATGCCCCAAATTGACCATGTGAGTTGCAGTAGACATGTCAAAGGTTCTTTCATGTATCTCAACAAATGGAGCATCTGATTGGTACCATGGTGTCATGAAAAGAACATTTCTTCTTCTTCTCATCTCACATGGCATTGGAAAAGCTTTCAAGATGGTAACTGGTAAATACAAATGTATATCTTAGCCTAGATGTGAAAGTCTTCCAACATGCTAGGGCTGAACTCACTTTTCATGTAAATTTTATATTAGCTTTATCAGTTTGAAGAACATACAAAAAAAAATGACCATGGACCAAAAATAATTGCTAGGGTCACTACATCACCACTTCATTACCTCAAATATTTTCACATCATCCTCTGACCGGTCCTGCCTCAGGCCGTGCTTCCATGGTATTCGGAACTGTGTTTGTTCTGTGTTTATCCATGTGAGACCAGGATACTT
This sequence comes from Rhinella marina, assembly GCA_900303285.1. Classification (NCBI taxonomy): domain Eukaryota; kingdom Metazoa; phylum Chordata; class Amphibia; order Anura; family Bufonidae; genus Rhinella; species Rhinella marina. The sequence continues at coordinate 149,763 of ONZH01014001.1, read as the reverse complement.
TTGACTGTTAATCTGGTCCATGAGCCAGGGAATAATACGTGGCCTTTGAGAACCCATCTCCACTCCGTTAAAGATGATCTACTATGCTGTGGTCTGCCAAGAAATGTAATGTTTAACCAAACACAATGCAACAGAAGTGCAAACATTGTATATATAGATCTTAAATAGTTAATATAATATAATATAATGCTATATTCACTATATAAATGAATATGAGTAGAAATGAAATTTTGATCAAAATGATATGTGCCCATACACTACGGCAAGATGATCTCGTTGAAATGGGGCCCTATTCTAAAATTACTCCTTTCCTTCAAATGAATTCAGGGAAGTAGGCCTCAGCTATATACTGTTCTAGTTTAAAAAAACTGCCTTGGTAAAGATGGATAAATAGGAGGGAGTGCAGGAAATCATACAGCAAAAACAAAAGATACATTTAGTTGATTTTGAAAATATTCAATGTTGGATATTGTTTTACATCTCATGTACTAGTATAGACAGAAGCAGAAAATAGATTAGAAGTTTTTAGGAGACATACAGGGCCACATTTATTATGACGAGCGTTTTAGACGCTGGTCTTAATAAGCCCTATAGCTTGGGGTGGTTCCGCTAAAGTTATGAATGCCCCTATAGTGCCCCAAGTAGTAATAATTCCTCCTATAATGTGTGCCAGTACAAAAAACACCCCCTTATAATGTGTGCCAGTACAAAAATGCTCCCTTATAAGTTGAGGCACTACAAAAATACCCCTTTACGTGTGCCAATACAAAAAATCCTTCCTTATAATGAGTGTCAGTACAAAAAACTACCCCCTTTTAGAGCACCCAGTAGAACAGATGTCCCCATAGTGGCCCCCTTATAATGTGTGCCAGAAAATAAATGCTCCATTTTACAGCTGCAATGTCCCCATAGTGCTTTCTCCAGTTACAAAATAATGACCCCCAACCCACTGTTGCCCAACAGCATGCTGCCAAATAAAAATTATAAACTCAAATACTTACCTCCATTCTGCTCTCAGCGATGCAGTGCAAGACACAGACATCTTCTAGTCTATGTCCTGAGCTCTATGCAGCCTGGCTCAGACAGCATGATAGTGGTGACACCGACCTCTTATAGGACTAAAGCCTATTAAAGGAAACGGTGGGCCAGATAGACATTGCTCCCACGCCCAATCGTGGCATTTAACTGTGTTGCTGTCCTGAGTGCAGTGATGCAATTGAATATGTAAAGATGAGCATTTCCACAATGGAAGCGCTTATTGCCTATGGTCCTTCCGCTGCCCCCCTCTTGCCCCTACCTGGTGCTGCCTGAGGCAATTGCCTCACCTAGCCTCATTGTGGTGCACCCCTGACAGTAGGTAAGGGTATAGTGGCAGATAATACCACTGGACCAAGTGCACCGGTTTTGGGGACAAGGCCAGAGACTTAGTGAGCTCCGTTCTTCACAGAGCCCGGTGGTGGGGATGAACTTAGCAGAGGCTCCCCAGATCACACCTCCAGGATGGTCCTGGCCCAGGCAAACACGAGACTAGACTGTAACCCATGCACACGAACAGGAACCCAACCGGAACACAGGACACCTTTCAGACAAGACATAACGGGAACCAGAAAACAAGACACAGAAGCAGACCAGCAGATGCCTGTTCCTCATGTGGAGTTAGTCCATGGGCGAACAGACAGAGCTGCACAACAGGACACAGAACTGGACTAGTATATGCCTGTTCCCCATGCGGAATTAGTCCATTGGCGAACAGACAGAGCTACACAACAAGACACAGAACTGGCAGATGACTACACCCTATGCGGGCACTGCTACATAGCGGTCCATGTGAGAGCTGCACACGTATACTAACAGATGTCTGTCCCCCATGCGGAGTTAGTTCATGGGCGAACAGACAGAAACATGAATGCAAGGAAACATCAAGTGGAGACCAAGCCTAAGACAAAGTCAAGGTGACCTTGATGTTTCACTAGGTGACCACACAGACAGGGCTGATGGAATAATCCCACGTTTGGTGCAGGACCTGCACCCAACAAGGCTGCAGACAAAGAACCCTAGGCCCACAGCTAACAGGATGATATAGCAGAACAAGATCATCTGACCACCTAGCAAACCACAACCACACAAAGTAAGATTAACCCCACATGAAATGAGACAAACAGGCAAAATAGTGCGTCATATATACAAGCCCAGGAACATACACAAGGCCACAGCCAGCACGCATCACACTACCCAGCAAGAAGGGGAACGCCCACTGGCAGTACTGCATGGCACAAGTGTCAAGAAAACACAGTGATAGACACGGGGAGCATGCATGCACAAGGCAACCATGATGTAAACATGAAAATCAGACATGACAATACCTTTCTAGCAAAGCTAGAACCAGCCCTGTATTGCACATGGGTCCAGAGATCTCCACACTCACTTCTCCAATTTCTTCTGCTAGTTTATCTTCAACCTCTGAGCTCAGGTTCACTAGGCTTTTATAAATAAGATTATTGAAAATGTTTTTGTTTTTTTGCATACGTAGATCTTGAGTTATTTTGGTCTCTTAGGGCAGATGTCAGGGAGCACAGCTACAAAAGGTATATACTGTACATACACCTGTAGATCTGTTCTCAGGGGGTGGAATGAATGCAGTTTGTAAAGTAAATAGTTTACAAATTCAAGGACATCATGTGCTTATGAGAATGACTTCCTATTTATAAGTCTGGAGAATCCCTTTTATGTTAGGAGGCAGACGTGTAACAATAATGTAAAGAGAATATTTTTTACACTTTTATGACTATTTCATGTAATGTTAACGTATTTACTTCACTCTTAAATGTGTCTACGTCTACAAATGGTATTTATTTTACAGGTAAATTCTCACAATGAGCAAATATTGAACGGAAAACTAACAATCTCAGTGTGCGTTTATCATAGCTCCCTTTCTTTTGTATTCTTTTGGGAAAAAAAGTGAATGCGCAGACTGGAATGGCTGACATGTCTCTACAAGGCACTGCTATTGTACAGCACATTATGTATTGTATAATGCAGGCCGTACTGGCTAAAGTTAAGGTCTGTTAAACTCTTAAAGCTTTTAACTATTCAGATGCTGACTAAAGCTGCTTTAAGTGTGATAGCCTATAATCATATATCTATCTCATACATACAGTATTTGGTTATATATATATTGCTGTACATGGATTTTTTTTTGTAAACCCTCAGAATTTCATCAATAAATTGCCAAGAAAATCTAACATTTTTCAGTCTCTTGCAATGATGGGTCAAGCCGATCTACGGGGCTGCAAAAAATGCGGGACAATGAGGCCCAAGAAAAGTGCGGGACCGCATCGGTATTTTGCGGATCCCCAATTTACGTAATGCAAAACAGGTATGATCGTGTGATCGTGTAGTCTAATACAGACACTCAGGGTGCAGCCATCAAAATCCAGAAGTACTGATGAATGTTAATTCACTGGTCTCCAATACGACGAGTTTCAAGGCATAGAGCCCCTTGACCAGGTACAGAGAGATATTCACATGTCTCGTTGTATCTGATGAAGGGACTCTATGGTTTGAAACGCATTGCATTGGAGACCAATAAATTGACATTTACCATTACGTCTGGATTATGTCTGCTGTGACTATAAGAAAAGGGTAATAGTCCGTATTTTTCTAAGTCTACCATTCATGAGACAGAAGCAGTCTGCATACAGCCATACAGCTGACAGGTCGCTGTGCTCCTGATTTTCTACAGAAATTCAATGTGAGTTGGTATACAGATATGAAATGTTCCTCAGTCTTGTCTTGTATAGTATAATATAGATAAGATATTATAACCCGGTATTTCTTACCTGAAGATCCCAGTGCTGCTTCTTACACTGGCTTCAGCTCTCACAACAAGTTTCAGTTTCAATTACTGGAAACTCCTTCCCACTCAGTGACTTCCCCCGGTGACTCCATCCAATGACTGACGCATCTGTCTCTGATCTCACTGTGAAATTCCCAGCCACTCTGTCCATGCAGATGATACATAAGACAGGCTAAGGATTTTTATTTTATGCTCGGTAACTAACATTACCCTATTGAAGATCTTAGAATTTTAGTCAAAATATGTTCAAAAAGATGTAAGACTATATATTTCTCCAATAAGCTTTCTGTATTAATTCCTTGCAAGTTCAAGCTCTCTGCTTGCCATCATTTAGTAAGAAAATTCAAGTAAGTGAATATTCCTATGAAGTGACAGCAAGCAGAGATGTTAAAACATGATACTGAAAGGATTCTGGAAAATCGGATAACTTTTTAGGTCAGATATAGGCACACAGTTACATACATTGTCTCATGTGGGGTCCATGATCTACCAGAGTTGCCCACCCTCTATCTATACAGAATATTTGCATGTTCGCCAATAAGCCCTTGAGGATTTTTCTTTTTTGCATTTTAGTTTTTTCTTCCTGCCTTCCTGGAGCCGTAGCTTTTTTTTTTAGTTTTTCATTCACATGTCTTTTGCAGGACAAGTTGTACTTTTAATGGCACAGCTTAATATAGCATATGATGTAGTGGGAGGCTGGAAAAAAATTCCAAATGGGGTGGAATTGGAAAAAAATGCAATTTCAACACAGTTTTATGGGTTTTGTCTCTAAGACTCCTTTCAGACGAGTCACACTCCGGACTCGCAGCGCAGAACTCGGCCTGAACTTTTTGTACTGCCGGGGTTGCATATCATTATATTGATTTTGTGATGCTGTGTAACCCTTACAGTTCTGGAATGTATTAGATAACACTGACAGCACAATTACGATACCACATTTATATAGCTTTTCTTGTGTTTTAATACTGAAAAAAATGAAAACTTTGGAAAAAAATGTTTTGTTCGCCATATTCTGACCCCCAATAAATTTTTTACAGTTATGTTTACAGAGTTCAATAGAACTACAATATAAGCCTGGTTTGCCACCTGCAGGGCTCCGTAGGAACTACAGCTCTGATAAGGTGGTTCTCTTTAAAGAGACTCTGTCACGCCTGGGCACAGTGCGCCACTTCACACACCCTGTGTCTTGTCTGGGCGCAGTGTGCCGCTACACTCGTCCCGTCAGCGAGACTGTTCCCCGCGGCCGTTGCTGTCTGTTTGCCCACAAGCTTCTTTGGCGGTGATTCCAGCAAAAAGCACAGAATCTGTGGAAACTGTACTCTCACCCCATCTAGGGGCTGGCAGCAGGTACTGCAGCTCTTACACCTTCTGTGAAACCGTCATCAGTCCTGCACCTGATCCCTATCAAAGGCCTATTTAAAGCAGCTCTGTGCGCATGTCTGATGCCAGAGTATCAGGTCTTTTTCCCCAGTGTACTCCAGCTCTTCAGTTGTTCCATTTCAGCTCCTGTTGTTCCAGTCTTCAGTTGCTTCTCGTCTCAGCTAGCCTACTGCTGATCCGGCCCTCGGCTGTTTCCACTGCTTCCACACGGCAACGCGACCTGCAAGTCTCCGGCCGCTCAAGTCTCACCTGCTTTGCGGCGGGCTCTGGTGAAAACCCGGGGGCTTGTTAGACTCTGCACGCCAGTACTTGTTAGTACTTCAGAAGCTGGCAAAACGAAACTACATCCAGCCAGCAAGGCTAGTGACAGCATACTCTGGCCCACCAAACATGGAAGCCGCCAGTGCGCCTTCTACCGCTGACCTGCTACGGCAAGTTGTGGAGCGTGTCGACCAGCAGGAGGCAAATCTGCAACAGGTTTTCCAGTGTTTGCAATCTCTTTGAACACATTTGGATTCATTGCAGCTGCCGCCAGTGATTGTTACCCCGTCACCTCCTTCGTCTGTGATGGCTACACCACATCTCCTCCGGGTTCCGCTACCCTCCAAATACGATGGAGACCCTAAGAACTGTTGCGGGTTCCTGAATCAGTGCTCAATCCATTTTGAGCTTCTTCCTGGAAATTTTTCTTCTGAAAAAGCAAAAGTCGCCTTCATCATCTCCCTTCTGACCGGACAAGCCCTAGCCTGGGCCTCGCCACTCTGGGAACAGGATGCTCCTATCCTCTATAACTGTCCTGCATTTCTGGAGAGCTTCCGGAAAATCTTTGACAAACCTGGTAGGGTTTCATCTGCAGCCACATCTCTATTACGCCTTCGCCAGGATTCCCTATCCGTGGCTCAGTACGTAGTCCTATTCCGAACCTTGGCGTCTGAGCTAAAGTGGAACGAAGAGTCCCTGGTGGCCGTATTCTGGGATGGGCTATCCGACCCTATTAAAAATTAACTATGCTCTCGGGAATTGCCCCCGAATCTGGATGACCTAATATCCCTATGTAATAAGGTGGACATTCGGTTTAGAGAACGTGCAGCGGAGGAACGAAGTTCCACACGGTTTAATGCCAAACCTACCCCTAAGTTTCAGGTTCTGGCAGTCCCTGAGGAGGAACTTATGCAATTTGGGCGTGCAGGGCTATCTCGGGAGGAAAGAGAAAACCATATGAAGAATCTTTTGTGTCTCTACTGCGCTGAACTCGGTCATCAAGTACGGACTTGTCCCAATAAGCCAGAAAGACGTCAGAACCTCGGCAAGCCAGGAATGGCTGTCCTAGGTTCCATGTGTTTTTCTCCTGCTAAGGGGAAAGAAATTCCTCTGTTTTCCGTCATTGTGTCCCTTCTTACTCCCAAAGGGATACGGACTATACCTGCTCTCCTGGATTCCGGAGTAGCTGGAAACTTCATTTCCTCTTCCCTAGTATCCAAATTGGGAATTCCACGGGTTCCACTCTCCTCTCCTGTGACCTTAGTGGGCATCGATGGTAATCGGGTGCCAACCGGGCCCATTCTGTCCCACACCCAGAACATTGTCATGCAAGTGGGGTCTTCTCATCAGGAAGAAATTGAACTTTTAGTGGTTCCCAAGGCCATCCATCCACTTGTTCTGGGTTTACCATGGCTTCAGAAGCACTCCTCCCATCTCAATTGGAAAACCGGGGAACGAATGTCCTGGGGTCATGACTGTCAGTCGTCCTGCTTACAGAAGGTATCTTCTCTCGGGAGCATCCCTCTCTGTTGTTCCAGTATTGAAGGAGTTGTTCCCCGACTAGTTTCTGCTGATTCTGATGTCTTCGGCAAGTCACAAGCGGAGGAACTCCCTCCTCCTCGCTCCAGGGACTGTGCTATTGATTTATTGCCCAATAAATCTTACCGTCGCTATACTTACCGTCCGGGCACCAAGAACGAGAAAGCAAGTGCTCTTTCCAGGTCTTTGGATACCACGGACAAAGAACCAGGTAGTGATCCTGAACCCATAATCGACCTCCGTTTACCCCATCATCCGACTCTTCCAGTCTCGGTGATCTCTGCAGCTAATCCTGTGATCGAGAAGTTTCCTGTCACCGGGTCCAAAGTACGGACTAGGTCATTGGGAACTTCTGCTCGGTACAAGGTGCTAGCAGATAAAAAGTGGGCTCATGGAGATGAAGTCTGGCCTTCTTCTTGCTTCTGCCGGATTCTCAGGATGAAGTTGGCCCCTCAGTCTATGAAGAGTTTCCGTAAGCACTCAGTTTGGGATGTCCGGTGTCCACCCTAAAAAAAGGGGGGGGGGGGGGTACTGTCACGCCTGGGTGCAGTGAGCCACTTCACTCACCCTGTGTCTTGTCGGGGCGCAGTGCGCCGCTACACTCGTCCCGTCAGCGGGACTGTTCCCCGCGGCCGTTGCTGTCTGTTTCCCCACAAGCTTCTTTGGCGGTGATTCCAGCAACTAGCACAGAATCTGCGGAAACTGTACTCTCACCCCATCTAGGGGCTGGCAGCAGGTACTGCAGCTCTTACACCTTCTGTGAAACCGTCATCAGTCCTGCACCTGATCCCTATCAGAGGCCTATTTAAAGCAGCTCTGTGCGCATGTCTGATGCCAGAGTATCAGGTCTTTTTCCCAGTGTACTCCAGCTCTTCAGTTGTTCCATTTCAGCTCCTGTGGTTCCAGTCTTCAGTTGCTTCTCGTCTCAGCTAGCCTACTGCTGATCCGGCCCTCGGCTGTTTCCACTGCTTCCACACGGCAACGCGGCCTGCAAGTCTTCGGCCGCTCAAGACCAACCTGCTTTGCGGCAGGCTCTGGTGAAAACCCGGGGGCTTGTTAGACTCCGCACGCCAGTACTTGTTAGTACTTTGGAAGCTGGCAAAACGAAACTACATCCAGCCAGCAAGGCTAGTCACAGACTCGGCGCATGAAAGCAAAGAAATGGTTCCCCCAATTGCTGTATGAGGAGCCATTCCTGGCCTAGAAGTGCATACTTCTGGGTTTTCAGCATTTAGATGCTGTGGTTACATTTGGGTGGGCGCCATCTTTAAAGATATATATGTAAAATTGGGAAAGAGGGTGAATTAAATTGTTTATATTTCTGTGGGTTTCTATGTTGGACAATGTTATTTTAGTTCCTTAGGGTACTTGAAGATGTGATCTTCTGACCACTTGCCCAATTCAATACCAGAGCAGTCTATGGGAGTTCTGACATTCTACCTCTCGGGAACAGCTTTTCAGGCAGTTAGCCATAATGGCCCTTGGAACCTTCACAAGGCACCAGGCTGTCATGGCAACAGATCAGAGCCCCATGATTTTGTTGCAGATCAAAATACAGAGAGCCCCCTCCCTCTGTCTAACCCCACAGTCTATAGTGACATGGCATCTCAGCGGTTAAATGACCAGGAAGAACGTCATTGCCGATCACGGGCATTGCCAACGGGTGCCTGCTGTACAACCCCACTCCATACAACCCCTTAATGCCAATTGCATACATGTATGTGATCATGCGTTAAGGGTTACGGACACATTATCGTGTTATGGCCATTCCAACCCTACAGAATATGATTCATGGACCATTTCAAGTGATCTAAACATAATTGCCACTTGTGGTGTGAACTAAGGCCTCATTCACCTCTTGGCACAGAGCAGCCTGTCAGATTTCACAGATCTGGAATTGCTGTATCCTCTACTTCACCGCCGGATCCCTATTGACTGCAATGGGGTCTGGCCGTGATTCGGGCGACTTCTGGCAAAAATGCGGGGTTTTGGCCATACAAAAAGCACTGCATGCCACTTTTTTTTTCTGGCCGACAGCTGGCATTTGCGCCGGATCAGGTTGCCGGATCTCCAAAACAGAGATGTGAACATAGCCTTAGTCGAACATCAGTTTGCTTCAGTTTTTTTTATCCATCACATGGAATGCACATGGCCTGCATTTGTATCTTGTGGATCCACAATTTGTGGACTACAAAACAGTTATGGTCATGTGAATTCATCCTGAGGCTAGTTTCACACTAGCATTAGTGAGATCCAACAGGCCGTGCTGGGAGCAGCCTGCCAGGGCTCTCTGGATCCGGCACTGCCAGAAACCACATGATTGCTGTCTGGCCCCATTAACTATAATGGAGGCAGGCGGATATCCAACAGCAACCCAGCTAAGAATGCCGAGAATCGGTCAAACTAAAACCACTTGTCGGATCTCACTAACACTAGTGTGAAACTAGCTTTAGGATTACCCCATTTGGCTCTGGTGTTTTTTTTGCCAGTAAAAAAGCATAAGAATTATTTTTAAACACCAACGTTTTTTGCCACTTATGTGGCATTTTTTTCTGGCGTCTTTTTCAGTGTGTCTTACCACTATTGTTTTTTTCATGTCACTTTTTCCCTATAGAGAAAGTGTTGGTAAAACAAAAAAAATGTCAATTGCTCCAGCATGCCGTTTCTGAAAATAAGCCAGAAAGATAAAAAGTAACACCTAATTAACAAAAGCACCAGGAGGAAAAAAACCTTCGTATGTTCCATGTTTCGTATTTCCCATAGACTTTCAGCTAATATCTAGATCTGGCATTTTTACTGCAAACAGGTACAACGGAATAATTAAAGTGCAAAAAATGCTCAAAACCCCATAAGTGCAGCGAAAGGCCCTTATAAAACGATGTGTGAAAGTAGGACTTGTCTTAGGTTAGATGGTCCCATGTGCAGGATGTCTTTTTGGTGCCCTCTCCTCTCAACCACCATAGGGTTTGAAAATCAGTCATCAAACAAATAAAACCATGCCATTTAGTTTATCCTGCTGCAAATATACTAGAATTACATTAGCAGTGTGACATTTTAACAGGAATGAGATCTCTCTTTCTGCCCTCTCTGACAGTAGCAAAGTATAGTGACAGACACTCTGATTTCAAAGGTCTGTCCCTTAGAAATTAACATGAAGTTGTTTTTGAAGACTTATGAGTTAAACTTCAGAGCATGTAGACAGCAAGGAGTCCACTGTCAATGAAGGAATCTAATGTATTAATGACATGCAACCCCCTTCTCCCTGCCCTCCAGTCACTGACTGACATGTTTCTCCAGATTACCGTGCATAGGAAGAAATAGGTCAGTCAGCAGTTGGCCGGCAGGGGGAGGCAGCATGTTATGTGTGTTAAGTGGACTCCTTAATGCAGATTAAAACCATCGTATTATCTCCCAAATGACAAATCACTCAAATCAGGGTGTCTGTCAGTACACTATGCCACCATCAGAGAGTCCAGTAAAGGGGAGTTTCTGTTTGAATTTTACAAAACAAATAATGCACAACTAAAACTTAAGAAGTGTTACTTTTCTGCTTAAAGGGGTTTTCCAGAAAAAAAAAATTAACTTAAAGAGGACCTTTCACCTCTCCTGACATACCTGTTTTAATAGCTTTAATAACAATTTTGGAACAGTATTCTTATGGCTCTATGTTGTGCCATTGCTTTATTATTTCTACTAGAAGTTATGTATGAATTGCTATTTGCCTTCAGTAAGGGAACAGAGGGGAGGTAACCAGTTGGGGCTGTGAACCTGCACAGTCTGAACATGGCTACACTGATTGGATAGAGTCAGACTGTGCAGGTACACGCCCCCAACTGGTTGCCTCCCCTCTGTTCCCTTTCTGAAGGCAAATAGTAATTCATTCATAACTTCTAGTGCAAATAATAAAGGAATGGCATAACATAGAGCCATACGAATAGATGTTCCAGAATTGTTAGTACGTGGGGAATGCATGGAGCTATTAAAATAGGCATGTCAGGAGAGGTGAAAGGTCCTCTTTTAAGGGAATCTGTCACCTCTTTTTCACCAATATAACTAAGAGCACTGCCCCACAGAAGATTGCATACACATCCCAAGCATACCTGTGTGCACTTTGTGTCTTTATCCATGTCCAGGTAAAAGCACTTTTATTCTGCTGGAAAACAGCTCCCAAGTGCCCACCTCTGCTGCTGCAAGTGCCGCAAGCAAACCAGACTAAAGAGGGGCTGGCTGCTTTAGTTGCTCATATCTTAAGATTGGTGGCCACTAGAAAAATGAACCTGACCTTGTTTGAAACCTGGCTTTCCAATATTTCAAAGGATACCAGAATATAAACTATATATAGAAGATATAGCTGTCAGAAGTCGGGTCAGGAGTGAAAGCTGTTTTTACTTTCACTTTCAGCTGGAGAGCTGTTTTCCAGCAGAATAAAAGTGCTTTTTCTGGACATGGAATACAGACACATAGTACACACAGGAATGTTTGGGGTGTGTCTGCAATCTTCTGTGGGGCAGTGCTCTTAGTTATATTGGTGAGAATTAGGTGACAGACTCCCTTTAATGGAAGTCCCCTGGCCTGAAGTGACACGTCACCATTGTGATTGGCTGCAGCAGGGCATGTTGCCAAGTCCAGGCCACAGGAAAATAGGTGTAGAACTGGAAGATGGAGAATTGAGAGTTAGCACGTAGGACTGAAGTAGGTAAATGTGAATCTCTGATTGGATGGGCACAGGAGTTATGCATGCCCAATCAGCGCTGCAGACCTTCTTTTACAATGCTGACTGTCGCATCTAAGGGGTTTACAGAGGAAAGGAACTCTCTTTCTCACCCCAATGGCTGCTAAGTGGCCCTAGGCCTTACAAAGGCCTCGGGACCTGCCAGATGCGAAGGTCTATGAGGCCCAACCGCCAGGCTGGGTCTCATAGGCAACTGTGAGTGTAATACAGTTGTCAGTTGCAATTGGCAGCCAGTGCTGTATAAATCACCAAACTAGTGCACATGGTACTATTTCTCTTCTGAACCCTGCAGTGTGCCCAAGTAGTTTACGACTAGATATGGGGTGTTGTATTCAGCAGATGTGTTCAATGCATGCAATAACATGGATATAACAATGCAATGTTTGCAGTAAAATGTCTTTGAACTACACAGTCTGATTCAGTAATGTGTCCAACAGCATAAATATAACAATGCAATGTTTGAGGTAAAATGTCTTTAAACGATGTGTTCAATATCACAAGTATAACAATGTAATTTTTGTGGTGATATGTCTTTGAACTACACAGTCTGATGCAGCAATTCAATCAGTAATACAGATATAACAATGCAATATTTGCAGTAAACTATTTTTGAACCATGCATTCATGGGTATAACAATGCAATTTTTTTGCTGTAGAATGTCTTTGTACTACATGGTCTGATGCAGTAATGCATTCAATATCACTGATATAACAATGCAATGTTTGGGATAAAATGTCTTTGAACTATACATTCAATATCACAAGTATAACAATGCAATTTTTGTAGTTAAATGTCTTTGAACTACTCTGTCTGATGCTGTAATGCATTTAATAATACAGATATAACAATGCAATGTTTGCTGTAAAGTGTCTTTGAACTATGCGTTCAGTATCATGGGTATAACAATGCAATTTATGTGGTGAAATGTCCTTGAACTACATAGTTTGATGCAGTAATGCATTCAATAACACAGATATAAGAATGGAATGCTTGCACTTAAATGTATTTGAACTATGCATTCAATATCAAAGATACAAAAATGGCACTTACAGTAAAATGATTTTTCCATAATGTAACTCTTTTAATAACATGGATATAATGCACTGAAATGTTTTTTAGAAGGAAAAAATATGCAATTGCTTAGCATTTGTGGCAGATTGATATTGGGATATTTGCAATAAATCTATGCACTGTAGAAACTTGGGATCTACCAAAAAAAAAAACATATATGCATATACAGAAAAAAAATGTTTCTTGCAGGGGGTTTTGTAAAGGGTATTTCAGAAGTAGCTGCCAGCAGTAACTGTATTAAATACAATGTAACCAGCCCCTCATTCACTCAAAGCTTTCTCTAAAGCTTCCCCTGATCAAATTCCCTAAAATCTACCTAATTATATCTTCTTGGTTTCTCAGTATACTGTCCCTATCATGCTATATTAGTGGCTTATGCCAGGTCACAAGCTGAAGACAGAATGGTGATTCTAACGTCTGAGCATAAGGAGCTGCCTGCCCACTACTCCTGATTGGCTGATTCAGGCTGTCTATCAGTCTCTGAGCCAATCAGGGCAAGTGCTCCACCCACTTCCTGTCGATGTCATGTGATCCTCCAACTTCTTCATGCCTCTTGGTTTTCTCTGCCAATATTCACCGTAAAATGGTGCTGGGCACTATTTTTAATTGATTCGTCCATAACGTGGAAAGGACCTTTATGGAAATGCTGAAATAGCACTTCCGCAATAGTATAGCTTTAATTGCTCTGTATGTGGGAGACAACTGTCGATGACCTGTGAAACCGGGAATTTCAAATTCATTGCATTTGGTTTGCATTTGTTACAGCTCCTACTTCAAGCAATTTTCTTTATAACATTAGGAAACTGTTATGTAAGCAATTTTCCAGCATTTTAGACCACAGACGCTTTTGTTTCTCTTCATCACATAGTACAGGATAACCTCTGGTGATATGTGAGTACACACGGGCTGGTCTGATATTTAGCGAGGTGGCTGGGTAAATATTTTTTAATTAACATCTCAGAAACCACCTTTTTAAATTCACATTAACCTATTGATATCAAGATCCTCTCTGGCCTTTGACTTCCTGTCTGTGTCTCTTTGCTGAACATGTTTGAACAGATAAGAAGCATCAGGCCTGGAGAGATAAAACTGAAAGTCATATAGGAGAATTAATTACTAGAAAAATCTAGAACATAATGAGATTTTATGACTTGTCATATTTAAAGGGTTTGTGCCAGGTATGTGGATAGGGGATAACTGAATGATCTCTGTGGGTCCTACTGCTGGGACCTTCACTGATCCTGAGAACAGTGGTCCCATTCCCCCATCCTGGAGTGGCAGGCTGAGCATGCGAAGTGCTACTGGACTGGATGGAAATAGCTGGGTACAGCTCTTAATCAGTATAGGAACAGGGGCCCTCATTCTCAGGATTGGCGGGGGTCCCCAGTGGTCAAACCCCCACCGATCAGTTACTTACCCGTGGTGAGTTAGTGTTTCAGCACTCTATTTTAGTGGCAATTTTGCACGTGCAATTTTTGGTGCGGTTTTTGTAATGTTAGCTGAAAGTCTATGGGAAATATGAAATGCATTTTTTGCCCAGTGACATTTTTGTCTCTCTAGCATTTTTCAAAGCTTTCACCATTTTTTCATCCCCTTCTCTAGAGGGGAAAAAAACACCATCCACACCATTTCGATTTCACACAACCGCATCTTAATGGATAGGATGCATCCTGATGTGTAATCAAAACGGAACCGTTTTGGTCAGATTTTGAGAGCTTCTGCTGAATCTTAAAACCTGAAACCAAAACGCATATGTGAAAGTAGCCTAATATTTTCCCACAAAACTATATATAAATCTGTTCAGTTCCTTTTGTACAATATGCTGCTCACAGACAGGACTACATTCTCTTTAAATTATGAAAATCTGTCTGTCTGCAGTGGGCAATCACTGCATACAGACTTATATTGCTTCCCCCAATAAGAGCTTTATAAATCCAATAATCCTTGTAAAATAATTTCAAGTAAATGGAGCATAGAAAAAAGTAAACATTTTTTTTTAAAAAAGTAAAAAAAGAATATCCTATTTGTAAAGAGGTCCAAGATCTTATTGTCTGGGGATGCAGCCTGCCACTGCACCATATTCCCCTTCTCACCTTTCAATAAACAGTTGCCGGTATGAAAACGTATGGCTCTATGTTGTATCTTTCCTTTATTATTTCTACTAGACATTATGAATGAATTGCCAGCAGTCTGCAGTAAGTGTACAGGGGGTGGTAACCAGTTGGGGGGGTGTACCTGCACAGAAAATGGCAGCACTGATTGGACAGACTGAGACTGTCCAGGTATCTACCCTTAACCAGTTACCACACCTCTGTACCCTTACTGCAGACTGCTAGCAATTCATTCATAACTTCTAGTAGAAATAATAAAGGAAAGGTACAACATAGAGCTATAAAAATAGATGTTCCAGAATTGTTATTACATGGGGAATGCATGACACTATTAAAACAGGCATGTCTGGAGCGGTGAAAGGTCCTCTTTAAGGAAGAGTCTTGCAAGATGCCCCCAAATATCTTAACTCACTAAACTCTTGCATTACAGCTTGTGTTGAAAAGTTGAAAGATAAGTGTAATATGGAAAATCTCTGAGATAATGGGAGAATTAAGCAAGTGAATATGTGAATCATGGAAGTAGCTTCCCAGTTCCTTCACTGCTGAATAACGGAACCTTTTGGAGAAGACATTGATCTGGCTCTAGGGCTTATTACCATGTTGAGTTTTTTTATACAGTAAAATTCCGTTAATATAGTATCTTGTAATCTACTAAATCTGATAATTTGGAACTAGTAGACTTTCTGTTAGCAGTCTGTTCTGAAATGTACAAGGAATTCGACACTACAGTGCCACTTTCCATTCTGTGCAGGCTGCAATTTCACTTCTGTAGTTTCTTCTTAACAGCTTTGGCACTGTGACTGTTTTTCCCAGCTGCTGCAGCAGGGCCCTCCTTGCTCCCACCTCCAGCTGGGAGATAAGAGTTCACCATGTGGCATACATCACATAGGCCCAAAACGCACTGTTTAATGCTTATATACAGTCTCTGCCTACTGCCAGTATGGATGTCACTGTTTTGGAGCACTGTGGATGTCACTTTTATGGGGAGCACTGTGGATGTCACTTGGGAGGGGGGGGTAAACAGGTGGGTAAGGCCATCAGGGAAGGTTTGGCGGAGACCTCCTCCAGACTCATGTGACATTGTCTCTTATCAACAATAATCTACCCAGCCGTCCTTTCATCTGCTCCACTAGATACCACTCGGTCAGAGAAAAGGGTTGCATTAGATGTCGTATTTCAACATCTGACATGTACTTTACAATAAAGCTTCTCCATTTCTGGAAAAATTTCTTTGCGTGTCTGTCTTTGGAACTCATGATATCTCTCCACTCTAAATAAAGGAGGTTTTTTAGCAGTTCAGTTACAAAAGAGATAGTTGGGCTTTCTGGTTGCAGCCATCTCTGCAAGATGCATCTTTTAGTAACCATGGAGATCGAGTGGAACAGATGGGGCATGTGAGAACCATCATCATCACCATCATAGTGGAAGAGGCAAAGCTGAGGCGTCAGTTCAATACTCCTGTCCCAAATCACCTTGATCATGTTCGCTATCTCTTCCCAAAGCTGTCTGCTCTGTGGACATGACCACAGCCCATGATACAGGTCTGTTAAGCTCTGTTTGCATTTAGGACAACATATGATGTGATCTGGTTTATCAGGGTGGGGAGGAATATTAAATCCAAAAATTGCTCTATGTATGATTCTCAACTGGGTGTCCCTCCAGGACTCATTCACAATATGATTCCTAACTTTTAACCAACCCTTTTTTATCTTTTGAGCTATCCCATGATCTCCCAACTGCTCTTCCGACCCCTCAAAAGCATTCTGAGCCTCAACGTTGCCTCTTTCCTTCTGCATCTTAAAATACAGTAGAGATACAGATACTCTCCCACCTCCAAGCTCCACATTTTGCTTGATCTCCTTATGTACCAATACCAGATTCGAGGTAATCCCATTCTTTATTTGATCCAATTGAACGGTCTGGAATGGAGTCAGAGAGTATTTGGTAATAATCTCCTCCCCAGTAAGCCATCTAGGTTCCACCTCATGCAGAAGATGGCCCACCTTCAAGATCTCCTTCGAGCGCCATTCCAAGAATAGTCGATTACTGTGCCCATGAGGAAATTCAGGATTATTCCACAACGGTAGATGTTTGGAAACCCGAAATGATAACCAATACTGTTTCCTAAGAATTCTCCAAGTAGCTATCGTGTCCTTCACAAGTATAGAGTGTTTTATCCATGCAATAACTCGTGCCATTTATCCAATTTAGGCTTCATTCACACGACCGTATGTGTTTTGCGGTCCGCAAATTGCGGATCCGCAAAAAAAACGGATGACGTTCCGTATGGCATCCGTGTCCGTTTTTTTGCGGATCCATTGTAACAATGCCTATCCTTGTCAGCACAACGGACAAGAATAGGACATGTTCTATCTTTTTTGCGGAACGGAAATGCGGACATACGGAAACGGAATGCAAACGGAGTACCTTCCGTTTTTTTGCGGACCCATTGAAATGAATGGTTCCACATACGGTCCGCAAAAAAAACGGAACGGACACGGAAACAAAATACGGTCGTGTGAATGAAGCCTTACAATGTGTCTCGCCATACAAGCTAGATTATAGCTTCTAACATCAGGAAAGCCTATACCACAATTTTCTTTTGAGGCTATCAGTTTGCTCTGCTTGATTCTAGGGCGCCGTCCATGCCACAGAAACACCTTGAACGCCTTTGTCAACTTAACAACATCAGAATGTCTCAGCAACAAAGGGATAGTCTGAAGGGGGTAGAGCAATTTAGACATAGACATCATTTTCAAAAGATGATTACGTCCCATGAGAGACAAAGGAAGATCATGCCATTGCTGCAATTCACATAGGATTTTGGAAATTAAAGGGACATCATTTAGTCTGTAGATGGACTCCATGGTACACCCAATTTTTATGCCCAAATAAGTGATATGTGATGTAGCTAGTGGGATTCCCTCCACATCCCCAGACTCACCCCTACAACCTCCTCCCTGTAGAAACAATACTGCACTTTTTGAGAAGTTTATTTTCAAACCTGATAAAGACCCAAAGGTCCTTAATGCAGACATTACAGTAGGCATATCCCTAACAGGGTCTGCCATATACAATGCAATATCATCTGCAAAGAGAGCCATCCACATCACCTGGCCACCCATATTCAGACCTTCAAAAATGTCTGAGGAATCCAAATATCTAACCAATGGTTCGATAGCTAGGTCAAATAATAAAGGGGACATGGGACAGCCTTTTTCAAAAAAGTCCTGAAAAGGCCTATAAATCCCATCTTATCCAACACTAGATCTAACCACTGCCAACTCACATTATCAAAGGCTTTCTCGGCATCCAATGTTACTACAGCCGGAGCCTTCCCTTTGTAGATCGGAGACTCAGCTACTGATAGTGCCAACTTCCTTATGTTTGTAACTGCTGATCTCCCTTTTACAAACCCTACCTGTCGGTCCAAGATCAAGAAAGGAAGAATATCCGCCAACCTATTTGCAAGTAGCTTGGCCAATATTTTCAAGTCCTGATTGCTCAATGAGATCGGCCTGTATGAGGAGGGCAGTTCTGGGTCCCTGCCCTCCTTATGTATGACCATGATATGGGCCGTATTCATGTGAGTAGACAATTCCGTTCCCTCTAATACGGAAGAGAATAGAGTTGTAAGCACTGGGATTACTTGCACACCCATAGCCTTAAAGAAATCAGGGGAGTACCCATCTGGGCCTGGGGCCTTTCCCGAAGGGAAGGATTTTATAGTAGTTTGAATCTCCTTTGCTGTTATGGGAGTGTTAAACACACTCAGGTGTTCATCCGTAAGTCTAGGTATAGGTAAGGAATTAAAAAATTGTCTACCTCCCTCAGTATCAACCCCTCCCTCCACATACAGATTGGCCAAGTAACCCTGCAGAATGTCATTGATAACTTTAGGATTGTGCTCCCTGGTCCCGTCAACCCCCCACATAGTATTAATATGTTGTATTTTACGTTTCCCTTTCGCCAGGGATGCCAGCAGTTTCCCAGATTTGTTGCCAAATTTATGAAGCTCAATATCCAGTCTGGATTTACCTATACTCTCCTTCCTGTCAGCCCACATGTCAAAGTCCCTCCCAGCCGAGACCCACCTTTCCTTGGCCACAGGGGTCTGGGCCAGAACGAAATCGGCATATGCCTGTCTCAGAGTGGCGCTAGCCTTCTCAAAATGTGTTCTCGTTGCTCTTTTAATGTTGGAAACATGCGCAATGAGACGACCTCTCAACACTGCTTTAGCTGTCTCCCAAAAAAGAGCCAGAGAATGAATATGTTCACTATTGTTGTCAGCAAACTCTATCCACCATCCCTGTAGCAGTTTCACATACTCCGCATCTCGCAATAAATAGTCTGGGAAACGCCACAGGTAATCTCTACCCCGAGGGAATTGGTCTGTGAGATCTAGCAGCACCGGGGAATGGTCAGATATGACCATATCTCCTATTGCCACCCCCTCCACTTTTTGCAATTCTACATCAGAAACAAAAGTGTAATCAATCCTTGACCAGGAATTATGAACATGGGAGTAATGTGTAAATTCCCGCCCCTGAGGATTAAATATTCTCCAGCAATCTTTCAGAGACACTGTTGCGACTAGATCAGCCAGATGCGACTGTCCAGAAATCTGACTAACATTATGTCTATCTTCCTGCGCATTCATGACATGGTTGAAATCCCCCCCTAGTACTTTAATTTGGTGCACATCCTGTAATATTCTAGGGCACAGAGCATCAAAAAACCCTTCTGACCATGGTTTGGCGCATATACATTATACAAACTGAGGTCACCAAAGGGCCCTGAAATATGAACTCTCACCATTCTCCCCTCTTCATCCACATTTACTTCATGAATCACATGAGAGAGACTTTTGTTAATCAGAATTAGTACTCCAGCTTTCCTACCCACCGCCGGTGAACCACACACTTTACCCACCCACATCTTTTCTATTCTGCAAAAATCTTCCGTAGGAAGATGAGTCTCCTGCAGCAAGGCGATGTCAGTTTTGAGCCTTTTAAGATGCCTAAGAACTTTCATACGTTTGTTGGGGGAGCATAGCCCCTTGACATTCCAAGTAATTCTCATAGTCTAACTGCAGAGGAGACTCATGTCCCAGGGACATGTCTCAATCGGTATTTTCAGAATAAATGGAATATCTGGTGATGCGGTGTCACTTCCCAGCAGAGCGACAACCACTGAACTCAAGTTCCCCACTATCCTGCTGCATTCAAAAAACAGGGAAAACCATGTAAACAGATAAACAAGTAAAAGAAAAAACAATGAGCCAGACATATCTCAAGTCAGGACCTCCTTTTTTCTGGCATTTACAGCTATACCTCGCCGTGACAACATAGGCAAAATTACATTATGATCACTCAGACCTGGACGATCAGAGATGTCTCTTAGAGCAGAGCATGGCTCTGTCGCTAACACTCACAACCACCCTCCAGGGTAGCCGTACGAAGAGTGTAGAATCTTCCTCTCATTTCCTTCTCACCACTTGGAAATGTCTCTCTTGCGATGATCTCTGGAGCCTAGGAGACAATCTCGCTGGTCGGTGATCCCAATCATGCCGTCCCGCCAACGGTACTCCGAGGGGTCTTGGTGGTACACTGGCTCCGTCGTCTTCCTCCTCCGATAACGCCAAATACTCCTCTGCTGCCCTAGGATCTTCAAACTGTTTGAATGTCCCATCTGGTCTCCGGATTCTTAGTATGGCAGGATAAGCAAGCTGGAATCTGATACCTTTCTTGTATAGGCTCAAACACACCATGCTGAAAGCTCTATGCTTTTTAGTAACCTCCGCCGAGTAATCAGCAAACAAAAGTACCTTGGTTCTCTTTAGTATTAAAGGCTCCCTCCGAATCCTGTATGCCCAGAGGATTTCTTCTTTATCAGAGTAGTCCAGACATTTACATATCACTTGCCTAGACCTTTGGATCCCATGGTTTGGGGAATCCTTTGGGGAATCTCTCGGCGGGCCTATACGGTGCGCCCTCTTGACTCTCATCTGTCCCGGGAGACCCAAAGCTTGAGGTAGGTCTTGTTCAAACAAGGTATGGAGCTCACTTGTAGGAACTGATTCCGGGACACCCACCAATCTTAAATTGCTGCGCCGCGACCGATTCTCTAAATCCTCCACCCGATCATTAAGCTTATCTGCCATCTGAAGGAGCTCTTGCAGTTTAGAGGACATATCTACAGCGTCTTCTTCTATACATGCTACACGTTGTTCCACCTCACCAAGTTCCATGGTCTCAAAAAGCCCTTGCGAGTTGGCAGGTCTGTCTGCTGCTGCTTGTTTTCCCGCGCGATGCGGGGTAGCCGGCAGGGACGGCGCCATCTTGGGAGGCTGATGGCCTACTAGTTCTTCCTCTCGGCCTGAGGAGACAATTTTCTGCCCGCTCCGCAGTAAGTAGCGCTCCATACACCTTCAGGAGCACCAAGGTATTAAGTCGTCCCACTTTAGTGAGGATGGGAATTGTGGAGCGGGCTGTTTTGCGTTTAGCGGCGAGGAGCTGCGGCTTCTGCGTCCTCACATACCAGCGCCAGAACCGGAAGTCCTGGATGTCACTTTTATGGGGAGCACTGTAGAGTTCACTGTTATGAAGGCACTGTGTTTGTCACTGTTATGGGGCACTGTGGATGTCACTGTTATGGGCTATTGTTGATGTCACTTTTATGGGAGCACTGTGGATGTCACTGTTATGGGCTACTGTGGATGTCACTGCTATGGGAGCACTGTGGATGTCACTGTTATGGGCTATTGTTGATGTCACTTTTATGGGAGCACTGTGGATGTCACTGTTATGGGAGCACTGTGGATGTCACTGTTATGGGCTACTGTTGATGTCACTGTTATGGAAGCACTGTGGATGTCACTGTTATGGAAGCACTGTGGATGTCACTTTTATGTGCTGCTGTGGATGTCACTGTTATGGGAGCACTGTGGACATCCTTGTTATAGGGCCACTGTGGATGTCACTGTTATAGGGGCACTGTGGATGTCTTCTAAGCACACACACAAACAACAAACGAAAATGTTTAAATAGACCCATGCAAAGCCAGTTAATTCTGCCTATCTATCTATCTATCTATCTATCTATCTAGTCAATCCATATCTATCTATCTATCTAGTCATTCCATATCTATCTATCTATCTAGTCATTCCATATCTATCTATCTATCTAGAAAAGAAAAAACGAAAGCGGCACTGCTGTAAAGAAGTAACGTGGTGTGCCAGCGGCTGTGGAGGTGATCCAACTTCCAAGTTAAAATAAAAAAAGTAATTTCATGGCACTCCCAAGGTTGTGATCAAAAACGGTGTTCTTTATTCACCAGAGCGACGCTTCAGTCCTCTTGCTGGGACTTTTCTCAAGCAGTGATATGATGAAAAGTCCCAGCAAGAGGACTGAAACGTTGCTCTGGTGAATAAAGAACACCGTTTTTGATCACAACCTTGGGAGTGCCGTGGAATTACTTTTTTTTAATCTGTCTATCTATCTATCTATCTATCTAGTGATTCCATATCTATATATCTATCTCTCTATCTAAAAGCTGGAAACATCAATACAAATGCAGGGAAATTTTGCAGATAAATCCGCGTCTGGATATGCAATTAAAATAACAGCAATCACATTGTTACCTCCTAGTGTATAATAATAGATGACAGAACATCATCACAGTGTACAATCATACAATTCAAATGGGATTACAATCATAAACTGATTGCATAATTATTCTGACACAGCACATTTCTGTGAAATTCCTCAGGTGCATGAACACAGATGGAAGAAGAAAACATTTTTTTTTCCATGTACAGCTACTGTATTTGAAAATCTTAAAGTGGCCCTCCACTTTAGAGAAAAGGTTACTACTGGAGTCCTCCCAAGACAGTGTTATGGTAGAATTTTTTTGTATGATTCCAAAACAAGGAACTCAACTGATTGTCTGTGGTTTTTCAAATGTTATGTTCCCTCCAGGGGCAAGAGTATATGACTGGTCATTGAAAGATTCGCACATAGACAGAGCATGTGGGATATCTATCCTGGGCCTTCCTCCAAAAGGTTTTTTGATTTATAGAAAAAAGCCCTTTACAGCAGGGGTTTCAAATTAACATTATGCCTACAGCTGTAACAAGAACCTATACATCTCCATATCTGGAAGTAATCAAGGTACAGTAGAGTCTTTATACAGCTCACATCCAGGGGTGCACCTCGCCTTTCTGCTTCCTGAGGCAAAAACTAAAACGGCGTGCCCCTCCCCATGCTAGTTTCTTAACCTAACCCCTTTGCCACAATGAGTGCTCAATGCCCATGGCCCTTCCGCTGCCTCCCTCTTGCCCCTACCTGGTACTGCCTGAGGCAATCGCCTCACCTCACCTCATTGGTGGTGCACCCCTGACAGCAAGTAAGGGTGTAGTGGAGATTGCCTCACCTGGCCTAATTTTTGGTGCACCCCTGCATATACCATATATTGTAGACTAAGAGTATATGATTACAGAGAGAATATAATTTAGAAATTTAAGAACAGCAATTTTTAATATAATAATTTGAAATTATGATGAACTTTTTAAATGTTTCTCATATCAGCAGTATCATATTTTTCAGTATCAAATTATTTGAATGGCCAACATTTATTGATGCAGCAGCTGATGGAGAGAATATCACATTGCCTTATCAGAAAACTGATGGACCCCATTATAGCCAGTGGGTTATGTTGGCAGCTGTTAACAGAAAGATGGAAAATATGAAGCAGGTGAGAACATACCTTTAAGGGTGCTATTTCTTTGGTGTGTGATTTAAAATTTAAGACACCCAACATAAAATTGCTGACATTGTTGCAAATGAGTCTCGGTCTGAAATGACTTGCATTGAACTCTAAACTGGAAAAAGTTATTTGCGATCTTGAACCCCAAATCCAATTTGTGTTTTTTCTCTGTGGTTGTGCCACAGTCACATCAAATTACGGTTAATGCAATCACATTGATAAATATTAATAATTATGAGACTTTCCAAAAGGGTAGGTTTTGCCAAACGCCACTAATTCACTTGACGCAACAATGAGCTTCAACAGAAATTCACAGCACCATTTAAAGCCATACCTCTGGCCTGATTAGTCAAGATGCACTATGTGGTCATGTCTGAAACCCCCTTGGGACACAAGTGCTGTGCCATGCCTCGCAGTGATTACTAATTTTGTGTTGAGTCACTTTTAAGTCACTATAATGACAACTATACCCTTGATTTACTATTTATGCATTTTAATGTCACCAAATAACTTCCGTTTTTCCTACCTCCGTCTGCTGAAGATGAGGTTACTCATACATCGTGGGAGGGTGGTATTGATTTATCATCAATCACTTTGTGGGCGTGAATCATCTCAACTTTTTACAACTGTTTATCCCCTTAATGATCCCCTACATTTAATACCACCATCATTGATCGCAGCGATCCTTCGCTTCCAATGTTGCGTCAGATATTCAACAGCAGAAATATCTTAGAGTGCCAAAGGAATCTGTGCTTCCTATACAGGGTTCTTTATTTGGAAATTAGTGGTGTCCTGAGATCTCAATCCTATATGAAAAGTCAAGACTAAATAATTTGCAATCCACAACAACCTTTAGGTCTTATAACTGAGCAGGAGCTGTAAAGAAGAGGTATATGCCCTGCTCTGGTCACTTATAGTCTTATATACTTTTAGTCATTTTCTTGGATGCTTACATGCTTACATATTCTGTAGCGCTGTACAGAAACTGTCATCACTCACATAAATACCTGTCCCCTTTGGGGCTCACAATCCAAATTTCTAAATGAACCTACATTACAGTGATCCCTCAAGATACAACGGCCTCAGGATACAATATTTTCAACATACAATGGTCTTTTCTGACCCATCGTTAAGTTGAAACCAGACTCAACATACAATGTCTCAGACTCCGATCCAACCAATCAAGGCCACTTCTCTGGTAAAATATCTGTATTAGTTGCTAGTTTGCAGTTATTCCTGACTGTTATATGTAAGGACTTGTTTTATCTGTCTTAGTTATCTATTTATTTTTCTTAAATCTTCATTTTCTCTTATCTTGGATGATATTTTGGGGCTTTGGAACCAATTACTCAACTTACAATGGTTTCCGCACACAATGGTCGTTCTGGAACCAATTAATAACTTCATAATAGTTTCTTATTCTATTCTATGTTTTTTGTAATGTGCCTTTTAAAGGGTTTCTGTCACCAGTTTTGGGCATATCAAACAGGATGACATTTGCAATGTGCAAATGTCACTTGATGCCCGATCTGGTAATCATTTTCATTTTGGTGTCCCCGTTTTTCAGAAAAATACACTTTTATGATATGCAAATTAGGCTTACTAGGTGCAAGGGGCGGTAACCCTGCACCTAGTAGCGCCGTTTCCCCACCTCTAGTGACGCCTCCTTTCTTGTGATGGACAGGGACAAGCAGCTCGCTCTAACTGCTGCCGGCCCTGCCCGAGCTCCAAATCCCGTGCCTGCGCCGTGCGGCCTTCATTCAGTGCAGGCGCAGTGAGTGCCGCTGGCCGCCGGGCTCCCGGCTCCCTCACTGCGCCTGCGCCGAATGAAGGCCCTAAACGTTTTCAGTGGTATAGCCAATGCTCCAAATTATGTAGACATTGACAAACACTCAGCAACAGAAGCCTCCACCCTTGGACCTCTGGACCACTGAGCTAGATGAAAAACTAGATTTTACATTAGTGCAAGACCCTTTGAATAACTATGCTGCCCCTATACAAACTAAAGTTCAGTTGGCAGATCCTGTTGTTTTTGGTGAGATCTGTCAACAGCCATCCATTATAAAAACAAACAAGAATCCGCCACTCCTGTCTCTATGGCCATAGCACATCGGATTGCCTATGGTGAATGTGCACCTTAACAGAAGTAGCAAGTGCCACAGAGTAAATAACACCATACAGCTCTCAAATTATCAGTATACCAATATACTGTGATCAAACATCTCCGTTCACATAAAAATCAAATAACATTTAGATGTGATATAGCTCTAGTACAGCTATGAAAACCATCTGAGGTATCCTCTTCAGCAGGGTCAGCGGCGACTGCACAGATGGCACGCCCCTTTGCCAGGTCTGACTGCCAACCGAACAATGTATCCAACAGTTATCTACTGTGAATGGACAACGTTAGGCATTTTTCACATCTCCTTCTGTAAACACATATGGCATACAGAATATATGCCATGAAAGCTCCTAGCACATATACTGAAAATATACATAGCGCCCCATGAACCCAGCATATGCCAAAAGACTCTGTAGAACAGCACTGTCTGATTCACTCCTATAAAGAGGGATACAATAAAAAACATATAATGCGCAGGCAACATTTGTCACTTTAAGTCTTGTAGTGACTTACATTGTAACCTTCTGTTAAAGAAGAACTCCCGCAAAAATTTTTATTCTCTGACCTGTTAGAAATGTGCATGATATAATCTGTAGTGAATGTCATCTTCTTATCAGAGAATGTAATTGTGAGTAATAACCTCTCTTCTTATTGTAGCTGGGTCATGTGACCAACTCCTTGACCTCCAACTGACCCAGGACAGGAAGCCAGTCACTGCTCTATTCATTCCTATGAGACTGAAAGTGAGGCTCCCATAGGAATACATAGAGAATTAGACTTCCTGTCCACACATAAGTCTCTGTGTGAGTTGGAGGGTCTAATTCCTAGTCACATGACACAGATAAGAAACTTCAGGATTATATAAGTCAAAAATACAGACACTGGTAAGAAAATTACATTCACTACAGATTACATCATGTACATTTCTAGCAGGACATGGAATAAATTTTTTTGCGGGAGTTCTTCTTTAATGGTTACATATATCCACTACAGAAAAAAAAAACGTGAACAGAGCCTTAAGGCAGATTCACATTGCTGTTTAAATCCAGTTTTCTGTTCCAGCATAATGCCGGAATTTCCAGATCTGGCATATGCCGGACACTGCCGACTCCCAACCAGTGTTGGACTGGGGGTCCCTGGGCCCACCAGAGAAAATTATTCTTGAGGCCCAACCCCTAAACCATCAATAAAGTCTAACAGATTTTGAATCAAAGAAATAGACCCTAGTGGCAAGTGACTGGTTCCTAAGGCAGGCAAATTTTTGGCTGGATCTTAGATCTTTGGGACAAACTATGGTACCAGAGCCTGGGCCCACTGGAGGTGGGCTAGTCCAGCACTGCTTCCAACAAATCCCATTTACTATGCCGGTACTTATGCCGGAAGCCTGGCAGACTCTATTAAAGTGAATGTCATGCGTTGGGAACCAGCGGTGTCCAGCATATGCCAAATACAGCAATTCCAGTATTCTGTTCCAGCATAGGAACACAATACCAGAATTTCCAGGTCTGGCATATACTGGACACTGCCGGCTCCTAACCAGTGTCAGACTGGGACCCCCTGGGCCCAACAGAGGAAATTCTTCTTGAGGCCCAACCCTAAACTATCAATAAAGTCTAACAGATTTTGAATCAAAGAAATAGACCCTAGTGGCAAGTGACTGGTTCCTAAGGCAGGCACATTTTTGGCTGGATCTTAGATCTTTAGGGCACACTATTGTACCAGAGCCTGGGCCCACTGCAGGTGGGCCAGTCTAGCACTGCTCCCAACAAATCCCATTCACTATGCCAGTACTTATACTGGAAACCTGGCAGACCCCATTATAATGAATGCGATGCGTTGGGAACCAGCGGTGTCCAGCATATGGCGATTACAGCAATTCCGGTATTATGTTCCTATGGAAGAACAGAATACTAGAATTTAAATATTGATGTGAACCTAGCCTTATTTTTTCTACCATTTCTCTAGAATTGTAATCATTAAAAAGACAGGCCTCCATTATTAACTTTCTCATTGACCATAAGAGTCATGATCTCTGTCACTCCTTGTCTCAGGGGCTTTAGCATCCTGTATTTCCGATAACAGATCATTTAGGAGAGTATGTTAATGGATTGAGCAAACACCCCCCTCACCTACTTCCAGGTAACAATGTTTGCAGAGGGTGGAGAAGATAGAAAAATGAACAGGATGACCACATTATTATTACTGTATCGACCTGCGCCCTCCATTTCACTCATGTATGTTATCTGCTCGGATTCTATATTCTGATAATGCTTAATTATAATGTAATGGTGCAATCACTGCATTAATGACTAATACAGGATGTGTGGAATGTGTGGTACCATGGACTAGAGCACCGTCCCTGATGATGCACCAGTCTGATCTGCAAACTGTATAAATAGTCAAATGTCTGTTGTATGTTTTCTATTATCCTCACCAAGACCAGTAGTGGAGCCTCAGAGAAGTAGTCCTTCATCTGCCAAAGAGTGAGTACTGCTTCTTTACCCTTCATCTTATTTTTACTCTAAAGGTGCCCATACACCAAAAATAGCTGTAAGCTGAATGCTTGTCCAGCCCCTGTACACATAACCTACTCATGTCGGCCGAGCATGTATGGGTTTTTAGTGGAGAGAGGAGAAAGCCGCTGCCAGACTCCTCTGCCAGGAGAACAAAATGATTGAGCACTGAAATTCAACATGGCTGATCCATCTCTTTCCTGACACCATCTGTCAGGGGAGAGTCAGGAGCTCCTCATCTATAGATGTAGCTTTTCTTGCCTGTAATAATGACATTAAAATATATAAATTGTACCATCTACATTCAATGTCTATGTTCTGCAGTGCTGCCCTTTCAAGAAGGCACTTATTGCAATGTTCATTAAGTTTCTCCTGATTCTTTAGACCTCTTTAAATTAGGGACTGCAATATTGCAGTCATCGTGTTAAGGATGTTGGTAACCTTTGACACACTTGTAGTACCATGGGGCACTGGCAAAAGTAGAGTACCGTATGGTTAAAGCCAGGGGCGTAGCTAAAGGCTCATGGGCCCTGGTGCAAGAGATCAGCTTGGGCCCCCCCCCCCCCCCCCAGCGCTGGTGCACCTAGCTTTTCTGCCGGCCAAGTCAAAAATTGAACCCCCCCATGCCAAATTCTCACCCTAACCTTTTCCCATTATGTATATCACTACAGAACATACAGGGTAAGGCTACATTCACACGACAGTTGTTTTTGCAGCCTCCGATCTGCATATTTTGCGGCTCAGATGCGGACCCATTCACTTCAATGAACATTGTGTGCTGTCCGCATCTGTATGTTCATTCCTATTTTTGTCCTTTTTGCGGACAAGGATAGGCATTGTTACAGTGGATCTGCAAAGAAAACGGATGCCATATGGAACATCCTTTTTTTGCGGATCCGCAATTTGCAGACTGCAAAACACAATGTTCGTGTGAATGTAGCCTAATACAGCGCCCCATACCTCTTACATCCAGTATAATACAGCGCCCCATACCTCTTACATCCAGTATAATACAGCCCCCATACCTCTTACATCCAGTATAATACAGCGCCCCATACCTCTTACATCCAGTATAATACAGCGCCCCATACCTCTTACATCCAGTATAATACAGCCCCCATGCCTCTTACATCCAGTATAATACAGCCCCCATACCTCTTACATCCAGTATAATACAGCGCCCCATACCTCTTACATGCAGTGACGTCTCCTCTGATGTAGATCTTCTCTTTCCTCATCTTCTCCTTTCAGACCAGACGCCATTTTTCAGCTATTTCTCATCTCTGCAGTTTGACAGAAAAAAATCTTAGTTTACTACTTTTCCATCATCCTCCCGTCTCCTGGACAAATCATCCTACCACCCCCAGTACTGTGCTACTAGTACCACACAGATAGTGCCCTTCAATAATTATTGGCACACAGTGTCCTAAAATAACTGCGCCCAGCAAATAGTGTCCCTGACAGTAATAGTCCCCTAGGAATAACTGCACTATGCTGATACTGTGCCAGGGTGCCCCCCACAATAATAGTGCCCCCCAGAGTCCCAACTAATAATTCTCTGCCAGAGTGCACTTGTTAATAATAGTGCTCCCAACAGTACTAATGTCCCCACTGTGCCCGAGAAGTAATAATGCGTCCAATGTGCCAGTAAGAAGTGCTCTCCACCCATAGATGCCCCCCAAATTATGTGCCAGTAAGAAACGCCCCAATAATGCAGAAGTTCCCCCATTGATTCCCCCCCAAAATCATGTGCCAGTAAAAAGTGTCCCCCAAATTATGTGCCAGTAAGAAATGCCCCCAGTACCCCCATGTACCAGTAAACATACCCCCAGTGCCCCCATGTGCCAATAATAAATGCCCCCATGTGCCAGAAAAAATGCCCCCTGTGCCAGTAGAAATGCCCCCAGTGCTCCCCTGCCATTAAGAAATGCCCCCCCAGTGCCAGTAAGAAATGCCCCAGTGCCAGTAAAAATGCCCCCAGTGCCCCCAATAGAGCTCCGGTCCGTAATTGCAACAATAAAAAAAAAACCAAAACACATACTTACCTCCATCAGGCTGGCAGCGATGCGATGCAGGCCTCTTCCGGCCTGTGTCCTGCGCTGTACGGCTCAGGCGGCGCGATGACGTCATTGCGCCGCCTGAGCTGGCCTCTGATGAGAAGCCTCTCCCTCCCCTGCCCCGCAGTACAGGCATCTGTATCACTGTCCTGAGGACTGTGATACAGATAACTATGGAGATGAGCGCTTCCACAATGGAAGCGCTCATCTCCCTCTGCCCCGCCGTCGCCCCCAACTATGCGCAGAGCCGCGCCGCACCTGCTTAATTGGCGGTGGGGCCCTGCAAGTGGCAAGGGGGGCCCTGGTTACGCCACTGGTTAAAGCTAGTGCCAAGAGACCCAGGATACCAAAGACCCAGCCCATGTGCCCATGGTGCCAGTTGCTACGCCACTGCCAAGTGGATATAACAGCACCCACTGAATAGACCTTACCCTCCCAAATGGGGAGGTAGATGGAAAATTGTGTGTAAAACAGTGCATCCTTGCTCATTGATATGGGATCACATAACTGGATCCGTGGCACCTTTCTTCTAAAGAAGTCATGGATTCAAGTGGACCTACAGCTCAGAGAGACTCCCTGTTTAAAATACTGTACAGAACTTGCCTCCTTTTGTTATACCAATTCAGGATTTGACAAGCTCTTCCCATGGTTGCCTTTATTTAGAGGGTTTACAGTAGAAGATGACATTTGTGTTGCATGTGATCTCAGCTCACCACCGATTGAATGAAAGCGCTCAACCCCATTTGACATGATAAAAAGATTTGTGTTACTGAAAATCCACCACAGCATTCTAAGGAAAGGACAATTTAACCCAATAGCAGCATGCTCAGAACGGGGTCTCAAATTTCCAGTGATACAAATCTCAGAGCAGTACCAAAGGGGTCATATCTCTCAGTTTCATTCTGGAAATCAGTGGTAGTTCGAGATCACAGACAATGTCATCTTTTCACTTTTGTATGTAGGTGGGTGACAGCTATCTCTCCCGATCCTTCCATACATGCTCAAATTGGCCGAGTATGCATATGCAGTGAACGCGGAGAAGGGAGAAAGTCACTGATAGACACCTTTGCTAGTGGCTTATCTCCTGAGAAGGACTGGGCTGTTGTAATCCAACATACCCAATCCATTTCTCTCACTCCTATGACATCAGCTATGACAAAGTTGAGGGGCACCATACATATTAGGCCACTTTCTCACAGCTCCAGGAACGGAGCTTACACAGACATAAGGTATAATGGTAAGATTTTATACCTGTTGTGTGTTTTTGTCCTCCATCTGGTTTTGGCTCACAATCAATGATGTAAATCACTGATCAAACACTGACAAAACACTGACTGTGTGAAAGTGGCCTTAGAAGGTTGGCTGAACCTACCAAAATCAGCAGGTTGGATGGCCAACTCCAGACAGATGATTTTCCATGTAAGGAACCTGATTTTTTTCACCTTATGCCTGAAATGTTACCATATCTCTCCCTAGAATCATGCCTGTAACCGTGGTGTTCAAAGCATTTATGGTTCTTTTGTTCTTCCTGCAATTATCATGTTCGTCTGCACTACCTGGCAGGTAAGAGTTCTCAAGACAAACACATTTATTCAGTTAATTCTGTTCTTGCTGACCTTCTCATGACATCATGTAGAGTTTATGCTTACACACTGCAGATAATCTGAGAAGTCAATGCTGCACTGTAAGGGCTCATGCACACGAACATATCTTTTTTCCATGTCCGTTCTGTTATTTTTGCAGCGCATATGCAGAATCATTCACTTCAATGGGGCCGTAAAACACGGATATGACTCCGTGTGCATTCCGTTTACATAGGTCCGTATGGCCGTTCCGAAAAAAAATAGAACATCTCCTATTATTATCCACATAACAGACAAGGATAGTACTGTTCTATTAGCGGCCAGCCATTCCATTCTGCAAAATGCGGAAAGCACACGGCCAGTATCCGTGTTTTGTGGATCCACAATTTGCAGACCGCAAAACACCCAACGGTCATGTGCATGAGCCCTAAAATATAGGAGCTGAACTAAAAACAGCTGGCACTGAAATAAATGATGTCCATAGTATTATAGATAGAATTTGACATCCATTTTAACACCAAAAATGCAGAAATAGGTTTTAGGGTCGGAAAGATGAGACTGGCAAAATACACCAAGGAGGTCTCATAATAGGATGGTGCAGCTGTAGATTATACCTATTAAATGATTTTGTGCTTGCACACAGGACCAGGAGGCACGTAGATGGCATGTTCACAAGTGAATTCAGTCGGGCCAGAGGATCGGCAGCAATTCGAAAAATTATAAATTCTGCTTTAGCAGGAAAAAGGTAATTGTCAGACAAGCATACACTCATTTCTGCAGCAAAAATGTGTTTTAGTAAACGTGGTGCAGCTAAGTATCTGTTCACACTGCCATTGTTGTTTTTGCGATATCCATGACAGGCATTACAGATCCATTTTATCTGTAGTAACATGTAGCATGGCATAGTAGACTGTGCACAGTTCTGTCTGTCAGTGGTTTTTGTGCTGAAAAAAAGTATTCAGTGAATTTCAATGTTTTACCAGGAGATGGCGCTTTATAGTCTTACACTGCATGAGCCAGAATAAAAGTGCTGTGTGCGCTGACCTGTTCAGAAGAGGTTTCTCCCTAACAGCGCACCACGTGGCAAGGCATGGTATTGCATCAGGCATGTGACCAGATATGTTACTCAGTCTTCTCCATTCAGTTTAGTGCAGGCGCAGTTTGTTTGAATGGAAAAAGCTGGGTCATGTGTCTGGTCACATGCCTCCCCATCGGCGGCCATCTTATGGACAGGACCTCTATGCAGAAAGCACCAAGGGTCCATCTCTAATGGTACATAACAAACGGCACAGAGCACCAAGAAAGACTATATTAGTAAGTGCCATATCATCATCTTACATACAAATTCATTAACAGTATCCAGAAAGTGGTCAACCCCTCGAATTATATAATGATGGATGACAGAATCTTAAACTGGATATTGGTGTTGTATACCTGAATTACAGCTGAAATTACACAGTTGAAGCTGCTGTCATTCTACAGCTTTCCACAGTTGCTATGACTTTCGGTACCGATTTTCAGGAAGCTTTAGATATCCCCTGCTGACTCCCCTTCTGTTTCCACTGAGAAGCTTTGCAGCCTATTGAGGTCTTATGATTTATTTACATAATTTGATTATGTAGATGACCGGGTCTCCCGAGAGTTATAAAGGCTATGCTTAAATTATACATATATCCCTCCAACGGATGAGGTTGGTGATGGGGGAACTGCATGGGGTAGTCATTACAGAAAATCGCTGAAGGTTCAACCAATAGAATAGATTAATAAATGCACAATGCAAAAAATCTAAAAATTACTTAGTTACAGAGTCATAAATGTGCCTATTGACTCCCGTTATAAATAAACATATACAACACAGATATATTACATAACAGTGGTGGTGAACCTATGGCACGGGTGCCAGAGGCAGCACTCAGCACTCGCACCCTGGAAAAAGTCTATGGTATACCAATATGCCTTAGACTTTTCATTCATCAACACAGGACGCACTATGAACAGCACAGGCAGTGGGCTGTTGTGTTCAGGGTAAATTGCCGTGTTGGCACTTTGCGATAAATAAGTAGGTTTTGGGTTGCAGTTTGGGCACTCGGTCTCACCATCACTGTTATATAATATAGTAGGCTATGCTATTCAATATAGTTAAAAAAGGAGATGCCAACACATACTGCCCAATGTATGCCAAATGAAAACGGAGCCTTAAAGGGAACCTGACCACCATTATGCCTCTCCAACCGCCCACAGTATCCCACGGCTATAGTCATCATGTCTCCAATGATGTCTTTGTCTGTTACATGTGATGTATTTATCCTGGTCAGCGTATGCTTATTGTCTGCTTGAAGTCAAGGGGACAGCAAACTTGACGCTCCAAGTCAAGCTAGCAACTCCCCTGTAATGCCTCTTTCACAGATTGACTACAAAGTGCTTTTTTTTTTCTTCACATGCAATTCGATGAGCCTGAGATCTCGCTCGTGCGCCGTTCTGTTTCATTCTCAGCTTATTCACAGTGAACTTATCTTTAGTGTACCTGGCTTCAGGTGCCGAATGACTCACTGCACAGGTACCGTCTCCCGGGAATGAAGGTCGGCTCACTGTGCAGATGTGAACTTGAGGTCAGGATCCATAAAACTGCGCTTGTTTTGTGGAAATATCCTTGAATAAATTTTTCTTTTTTAAACAGCTTAGAATCAGAGAATACCTGTGTTAGTATTTACAGTCATTATAGATAAATGGAGTACAACATTATTATACTTTCCTTTGCCAAAATACAGACCCTAGATTTTTTAAGGACTTCTTCACACATTTACAATACTCACTAAAAATGTGGCAAAATTTGCTATTTTCTTTATTTGAATTTCTTTGCTTTTAATGCCTCATTCACACATCAGTGTTTGGTCAGTGATTTCTATCAGTTATTTGTGAGCCAAAACCAGGTGCGGCTCTAAAGACAGAACAGGTACGGATCTTTTTATATATGTGGAGAATCCAATCCTGGTTTTGGCTCACAATTTGTGATGGAAATCACTGACCAGAACACTGACGTGTGCCCCATTCACACGACCGTGTGAATGGGGCTGTATCTGTTCCGCAATATTGCGGAATAAATGCGGCCCCATTCACCTCTATGGAGCGGGGAGCCGCCGCACGGGGCTAGCTCCGTGCCGCGGCTCCGATGAAGTATGTCCTATACTTGTCCGCACGCACGGACAAGTATAGGCATTTTGAATGGGGCCGCCCCCGGCGTGTGTTCCGAACGTGCGGAACACACGCCGGGCGGCCCTCATATTATTGCGGGTCCACAATAATGCGGACCCGCAATAATACGGCTGACTGAATGGGGCCTTAGGCTTAAGACAAATAGTGACACCTCATAAAATAGTTATTAACATTCACCAAATGTCTACTTTATGTTGGCATCATTTTGTAAATATATTTTTCAAATGTTAGAAGGCTTAGAATTTTATAAGCAATTTTTTTTACTTTTCAAGAACATTTTTAATTTTTAAGGACCAATTCAGCTATGACATCAATTTGAGGGACTTAGGCCCCTTTCACGTGAGCGAGTTTTCCGCGCGGGTGCAATGCGTGATGTAAACGCATACCACCCGCACTGAATCCTGACCCATTCATTTCAATGGGTCTGTGTACATGAGCGTTCTTTTTCACGCATCAGTTCTGCATGAAAAAACACAGAATATAGAACATGCTGTGTTTTTCATGCAGCCCTGGCCCCGTAGAAGTGAATGGGGCTTCAGTGAAAAAAAGCATTGCATCCTGAAGCAAGTGCGGATGCAAGGCGTTTTTCACTGATGGTTGCTAAAAGATGTTGTTTGTAAACATTGTTTTTTATCACGTGCGTTAAAAATGCATCAAAACGCATTAAAACGCATTGCACCCGTGCGGAAAAAAATGAACAACTGAATGCAATCGCAGACAAAACTGACTGAACTTGCTTGCAAAATGGTGCGAGTTTTCCTGAACGCATCCGGACCTAATCCGTCACGCTCATGTGAAAGGGGTCTTACTTAATAGAAAACCCCACCCCACTTAAAGGGTTTCTGTCACCAGTTTTTTCGATATGAATCAGGCTGACATTAGAGATGTGCTAATGTCACCTGATTCCAAATATATATCTGTTTTATTTACTGGTGCCCCCATTTTTATAAAAAATGAACTTTTATTTTATGCTAATAAGGCCTCTAGGTGCAAGGGGCGTTACCCCTGCTCCTAGCGGCTCTGTTGATTGACAGGACCAGGCAGAGAAGAAACACTCCAGTCACCATAGCTTGCAAGGACCTTCAATGATGTCATGATCATGTGATCAGTCACATGGTTTAGGAGGAGACAGGCTGTTCGTGTGATCCTAACCATGTGACTGATCACATGGTCATGACATCATTGAAGGTCCTTGCAAGCTATATGGTGAATGGAGTGTTTCTTCTCTGCCTGGGCCTGTCAATCAACGCCCCTTGCACCTAGAGGCCTTATTAGCATTAAATAAAAGTTCATTTTATATAAAAATGGGGGCACCGGTAAATAAAACAGATATATATTTGGAATCAGGTGACATTAGCACATCTCTAATGTCAGCCTGATTCATACCAAAAAAACTGGTGACAGAAACCCTTTAAGCAAGTACACCCTCAAATTATTTGAAACTAATTTTACAAACATTGTTAACCCTTTAGGTGTTCCACAAGAATTAAAGGAAAATTGAGGTGAAAAATATGTTGTAATAAACTGCTGTATGGGCTCACCGTAGGGCTCAGAAGAGAAGGACCACTTTCGTTTTTTGGAGGGCAGATCTAGCTGGAATGGTTTTCGGGAACCATATTGCATTTGAAGAGACCCTGAGGCACCCCTACATTGGAACCCCCCCCAAATTGACCCCATTTTGGAAACTACACCCCTCAAGAAATTTATTGAGGGGTATAGTGAGTGCTTTGACTTTGACACTTTGACATTTTATAGAATTTAGAAATACAATTTTGCTGAAAATTAATTTTTTTTTCTGATAAAATGGTGCTGTTTGAGTACACCGCAGGGTTCAGAAGAGAAAGAGAACCATGTGCATTTGAGGCCTAGTTGGGTGATTTATACAGCACTGGCTGACAACTGCAGAGGCCCTGAGGTTAAATAAAAAAAGAAACCCACAAGAAGGCATTTCACTACCCAATATGATATGCCCAGCTCTTGCCATCTGAAACACACCAAACCCTTTCAATTATTAGGCGGGTTCTACTGGGTATGGAAATGGTATCAATGTGGACATAAACTGCTTGGATACGCTGCAGGGTCCAGAGAGGAAAGACCACATTTTGGCTTTTGCAGGCACCATGTTGCCATTAAACAACCACTGTGTTTGTTTCTATTTTGGGGTACATAAAACTTTTTGATTGGGCATCCAATTATTAAAATGCCTGCCTTCTTCTTATTATTATTATTATGTGTCACCTAACTCAGTAGAACATTTATTATACCATCAGAGACCTGGAAGAGAAGAGTTACCAAGCGGACACTGCAAATCTGAACCCACAAGCTGATTCTCCAAATTTTCCTGCTTTGTCTGGATTGACTTACAAAGCCACGTCAGAAGCAAGGTAAATGATATTATATTGTGAAATGCAGTGGAGGAGACAGTAATTCAGACAATCTGAAGCCATCAGGTTATAGAGCAGGAGGAGCTGAGCAGATTGAAGTATAGTTTTATGGGAAAAGATTAGTAAAACCTTCAATGTATTCATTTATCAGTGACTGATAGTATTTGCTGTGTAATGGCAGGTTTACATGGCCCAATTTTCAGGAATGGATGTTATTACAAATGCTCATTCCCGATAATAGGACTGTATAAATGTGTCTAGCAGTCTCATACCATATACCGCTGAGGCTTTTTATGATGGTCCAGTCTAAGCGCTGCATGGGTCTCCCGTGTAGCGGGGAGCGGGGACCCGGCTCTCACAGCCCGGGCCGGCAGGAGTGACGTTTCAGGCTGTTTAACACTTTACATGACGTGGGCAATGGCCCCACCGCATGTAAAGCACTGACAGAGGGAGCAGACTCCCTCTGTCTCCCATCGGCACCCCGCAAATGTGATCGTGGGGTGCCAATGTGTGTAAAGGCAGGCTGAGGTCTTATGAAGGCCCCAAGCCTGCCGTGAGTAGTTTCCAGCAGGCTGTGCCTCTCTGGTGCAGCCTGCTGGTCAATGTCAGTAAAGCACTGATATTAAAATGCATTGCACTATAGGGATAATGCATTGGATTTTAAAATCAATCTGAATATTGTCTGTTATAGTCCCCTTGTGTGACTATTAAATGGTAAATAAGTTTAAAAAAAAAACACATTTATTAAATAAAAAGTTCCATTAAAATATACGCTTTTTTTCCATTGAAAATATGCTTTTCGATTAAAAAAATTGCGAAGAAAAAAATTAACTCCATATGTTTCGACCCGGACTACATAAATGTCATGTAAATTATCCCCTACTGTAAACGCTGTAAAAAAATAAATAAATAAAAATAACAATAACAGAATTGCTCATTTATTCTTAGTTAACACTGAAAAACCTCACAAAACTCCATAGAAAGAAAAAAAAGTTCTGGGTCTTGGGAAGCGGCAATGCAAAAAACATTTTTTTTCCTTTTAAAAAAGGGTTTTATTGCAAAAAGAGTAGTAAAACGTAAAAAAAACTATATGTATTTGGTAACATAAAAATTCATTGGCAGTATTGCTGTTCTTCCCATCTCCCTCCTAGAAAGAGTTAATAAAAGTCAATCAGAAAATTAACTGTACCCCAAAATGGCGCCACTAAAAACGACAAATTTTCCTGCAAAAAACAAGCCCTCATACAGCTATATATGGAAAAATAAAAAAGTTATAGGTCTTGGAAGGCAACGATGAAAAAAGGAAGAAAAACACTTGGTCAGTATGGCCCAAAACAGGCTGGTCACTAAGGAGTTAACATTTCAGTGGTAGCAATTATAATTTACAGTTATTATTCTAATAGCGTGACTTAGCTAAAGATAATTGCTGCCATTGGGTGTACACTTGCCTTAGGGTAGGCTTCAAAATGAAAGCAGCAACCTAGTTGATTACTATGAACAATCTCTTTACTTTTCCATTGCCATAGAGTTTACTCTGTACTACAGTATTTTGCAGTAGTATTTATACAGGGTCAGAGTTTGGCATTTGTTTGGTTTACAATCTATTTCACATATAAATAATGTAAATTTGTTGTTTTGTAGCAGATTACAAGATGAGAGTACTCATGATGTAGTAGATGGTCAGCTGTGCTCCGCGATCTTGGATCTACTGTACAGGGCGCCATATCCATCACAGCAACATCGCCAGGCCCAGGTAATTGGAACAGACATGTTCAAAAACATTCATTAACCCAAAGTCACCCTAATGAATATTATAGTTCCCCTTTTGTAGTTCCCCTCATGTATCTTTTGATGGAATACACTGTACAGGCAGACAGTATCAGACTTTCCAGATGTCCCAGCGCAAATGTCTCTTTCGATGCCTATTTTAATCACACTGCAGCATCCCTGTGGCAGACACTTAAAGGTGTATTCCAGTTTACATCAACATCCTTTATATTAATCATGTATGGGGTAGCTGTAATTCTGTAATGTATTTCTTTTATCTTTATTATATGCCCTATCTACTGTTCCGGGCTGTGATCACATGACCAAGTCCATG
The DNA here is from genome assembly GCA_900303285.1 of Rhinella marina. Classification (NCBI taxonomy): domain Eukaryota; kingdom Metazoa; phylum Chordata; class Amphibia; order Anura; family Bufonidae; genus Rhinella; species Rhinella marina. Next base: position 110,073 of record ONZH01014001.1, on the reverse strand, counting down.
CAGATCCTTCTTATTTCCTGTGATGTGATGTCCATGGGCGTGTCATAGCAGCAACAGAGGAAGTGATAGGGGAATGTTTATGTAACTAGCTGGGTGGGAGGAGCTATAAACTAGCTGGGTGATGTTAAGGGCAGTGATAGGGGAGTGTCTATGTAACTAGCTGGGTGGGAGGAGCTATAAACTAGCTGGGTGTTGTTAAGGGCAGTGCTAGGGGAGTGTCTATATAAGTAGCTGGGTGGGAGGAGCTATAAACTGGTTGGGTGTTTTTGGGGGCAGTGATAGGGAAGTGTCTATGTAACTAGCTGGGTGGGAGGAGCTATAAACTAGCTGGGTGTTGTTAAGGGCAGTGCTGGAGCTGAGACAGAAGTGCATCATGGTTTTGGTTGGATACAATAACAGGAAGTGCTAAATACAGGAGGTTTTCAAACCAGATTGATTTGTTTACATGGTCAAAACAGGTCAGGGGAGCCCAAATTGAAAAAAAGAAAGCATGGGGAAGACATAAAATGCATTAGGAAGTCTTCAAACCCTTTCACAATTTTTTACATTTTGTTATTTTATGGCCCTGTGCTAAAATTCAAAAAATCAAGTTTTGCCTCATCTTTCTTCACTCAAAACCCCTTAATGAGAAAGTAAAAAAGAATATACAAATCTTTGCTAACTTATTAAAAAGGAAAAACTAAAATCTTGCATTGATATAAATATTCAGACCTTTTACGCAGGACTTAGCTGAAGCACCTTTGGAAGTGATTACAGCCTCCAACCTTCTTAGTTATGATACCACAAAGTTTGCACACCTGGATTTGGGGATTTTCTGCCTTTCTTCTCTGAATATCCTCTCAAACTCTGTCAGGTTGGATGGTAACCATCAATGGGCAGCCATTTTCAGGTCTCTCCAGAGATGCTTGATTGGCTTCAAGTCAGGGCTCTGGCTGAGCCACTCAAGGACATTCAAAGAGTTGTCCTTCAGCCCCTCCTGAGTTGTCTTGGCTGCATGCATTATTTAGATGGAAGGTATCTTTGGCCCAACCCAAGGTCCAGAGCACACTGGATCAGGTTTTCATTAAGAATATTTCAGTACTTTGCTTTATTCAGCTTTTACTCAACTCTGACCAGTCTCCTTGTCCCAGACCCTGAATAACACCCCTACATCATGATGATGTCACCACTATGCTTCACTGTAGGGATGGTATTGGGCAGGTGATAAGCAGTGTCTGGTTTCCTGAGGCCAAGAAGAGAATCTTGTTTCTCACAGTCAGAGAGTTTTTTTAGGTGATTTTTTTTTTTTTGCAAACTCCATGCGGGCTTTAAAGCCCAGATTGAGCGCTGCAATAATAGTTGGCCTTCTTAGATTGTCAGGGTGGCCAGCTCTAGGAAGGGTCCTGATTTTTCTAAACTTCTATTTAAAGGGGTATTCTCATCTTAGACAATGGGGGCATATCGCTAGGATATGCCCCCATTGTCTTATAGGTGCGGGTCCCACCGCTGGGACCCGCACCTATAGCCAGAACGGAGCGGGGAGCGCTGCGCCTGGAGGACCCCAGGTTTCCGGGGGTCCGGCCACCACCAGGCACAGCTCCCCGCGCCGCTCATAGGAATGAATGGGAGCCGGGCCGTGCATGGTCGGCTCCCATTCATTTCTATGGAGCTGACGGAAGTAGCCGAGCCAGTGCTCGGCTATTTTCGGCGGCCCCATAGAAATGAATGGAGGGCGGCTGCGCATGCGCAGTGCGCCCTCATTCACTTCGGGGGCTCCGTTCTCGATATAGGTGCGGGTCCCAGCGGTGGGACCCGCACCTATAAGACAATGGGGGCATATCCTAGCGATATGCCCCCATTGTCTAAAATGAGAATAACCCTTTAAGAATTTATGGAGGCCATTGTGCTCTTCGGAACTTTTGGTGCAGAAGAAATTTTTGTACCCTTCTCCAGATATCTGTGCCTTTCCAGAGCTAAATTTCAGACTGGAAAAAGGGTCTGAATACTAATGTCTATGTGTAATCTTTTTTAATAAATTTGCAAAAATTTCTAAAATTCTGTTTTCACTTTTTCATGGGGGGGGGGGATTAATTAATTAATTTTATTTTGCACAAGGCCGCAACATAACAAAATGTGAGCGGGTCTAAAGATTTCCTGAATGCATTGTACATTAGGTAAGCAACTATATGAGCATGTCTGTTAAAAATCATAGTAAGTCTGGAAAATCTCTTAATGGAGGTATAGATATTGCTGGGGAACTAATGGACTACCTATGGCTATGGTTAGCTCACTCCCTATTGAGAGTACTTATGACTTACTTTTAGGGACTCTGGGATCAATAAAATAGAATAATGTGAAACATTTGTCATTTGCATTGCATTGCATAATAAGTTTCAATGCAACATGATTTTGCCCTTATGTTGCTGGGGGCATCTAGTTCAATTTTGGAAGGGGGGGGGGGGGTTATATATTGAAAAATGTCTTTTAATTAGAGCAGATACATTTGCAGCATTCTACTTCGTAAACTACCCTGATCCTGAATTTGAAAGAAAAGCAGAGGGAGAGCAGCGCTCATGGGTCTGTTTTGACAGATAATTTTAATCTGCTGGTGAAAAAGGCTCACCTGGATGGGTTACGCTAGGAGTGTAACACCCAATCATGTGGTAGATAGAGGTAGCTGGTGCAGCCAAGCTTCTTCCCTCAAGGGACAGTGTGCCAGGCAGAAAATGTAGAAGAAAATTCAGTTTGGCAGTGGTGCAACCAGGAAGATCCAGGCTTGAAGGTAAGTTTTTAGATTTTATTTATGCTTTCATAGTTTCCACCGATTACATGTTTCTGGGCTGGAACGGCCCCTTCTTCAGATGAAGAAACATAATCTTATGCTTCTTGATCTGAAGAAGGGACCATTCCGGCCCAGAAATCTGTGAAAACTATGAATGAATAAATAAATGCTATAAACTTACCTTCATGCCTGGATCTTCCTGGTTGCACCACTGCTGAACTGAATTGTCTTCTACACTGATGCTGAATTTAACATGCAAGTGTCAGTATGAATCCATGTTGCATGTCCTGGCATCACACATGGGTACATTCATTTGTGTCGCCCTAAGTATATATTGCTGTCATACAATGCAAAAAATAATGACTTGACAAGTACCAATAGTCTGCTCAGGATAAGTCATGCATTTGTGCCTGCTTCTCCTGCCACAAAAAATACCCCTTTATATAGCAAATAATAAGATTATTTGGTAACGAGCATGTCAAGGAAGCAGATAATGATATAAGACGATAATCTGGTAGCAACAGCCCCCACCTCTTGTAGATCGGACACGTGCCTTCTGCAGTCTGTACCATAAGCTAGTAGGATTAATGTCAAATAGAAGCCATGGGAGAGCAGGATGCTGGGATAGCTTGCATCTGTAGCACTGCTGGCGGTGTCCGAATAATGAACAGGACATGTGATCAGCAGATACTACTGAAGCTATTCCAGGCAGATATAGAAATTCTCATCCCTGTCCAGTTCCACATTTTTTTTCCATAATGTGCGGTATTACAGTAGTTTTGACCTATAAAAACCCCTGTAACTTGTCTTCTGGATAATCATGTCTTATTTTTTTGCTTGTTTTTTTATTTATTATTTTATATCCCAGGTAACTTATAGCTTTTTAATGTATTGTTGACACCCAGTGCCATAGAAAAGCCCATCAAATAAAAATACAAATAATACTAAATAATAAAACAAATTCTCTTCACGTAGTTTTCAGACTAGGACTGCTAGGCATTGGAACCTGAATCATAGTCATTCATTATATAGATTATAGAGGACTATCTATGGTCACCAAATCATCAAGTCTACCTATTAGTATACCCAGGCCCTCTTCTGCTCACCCTTTCTTCTGTGCCACACAAGTAACAGTTTACCTCTGATCAAAAAATCATTCTAACATTTTTACCTTGGAGGAGGTTATTTTCTAAAGGGGCACATATTGCAGTACGACTGCAAATATACCGGTAATAAAAAAAAATGGCTGCTTTGGACAATTCCTTTTCTTACTAGAATACCTGATGTTAAACTGATCACAGGGCACCCCACTGCTGGGACCAGGTAATCAGCTGTGGTAAAACCTAGCAGTAAGTGTGCAATTTCCCTACAGCCCCACCACAGGTTAAGTTGAGAATTACATGGTCCTTATTGAAATTAGTGAGATGTTCAAGTAATCGATTGAGATGACGGGTCCTCCAGAGACAGAAATGTTCAGTGTAGCTGCCCTTTCTCAGATAGAACTAAATAACTTCTTTGCATTGCTGCATGTATTTCCAATATCTTGCAGATGAAATACTATGGTCTTAGCTTTTACTTAGGTTATAATGGAAATGAAAAATAAGTTAAGCCATAACTAAACAAGCTACATAACACATAATGCAAGAGTCAAATGACTGGAATCAATCTAGTCCTATAACATTGTGATAATTCTTGATGGTATTAATTTATTGTCAAATTGTGGTGTCTATGGCCAGCTTTATTCTAAAGTCATATTTCTGCCTAATTGAACAAGCACACAAGTGGAATCTAAGACTGAGGTAGGTACAACCACATGATAGGCCACATATAAGCCTTGTGACAAGAAATGAATACTCCTCTTTGTAGGCCTTTTGCTCATTTTAGTTGAGGTCACACAACTGGCATAAACAACTTAATAATGATGGTGCACCCCAAGGCAAGATCTAGAAATACATTTTCGTGGAATGAGATGAATGAGTTTCATGATGTAATTCTATCATTTTCTTCTTCACAGGATTACTAGATCTATTTAAAAATGGTTAATATAATATAGGGAAAATCCATTAGAAGCAACACACAACAATCATAGTCCATGTTCATCTACATTAACCGTGACAAATTCTGGATTGAAAGGTTTAGATGTTTCTACCCCAGCAACATTACATCACAACAATGGACACCAGCAACACTCTACTAAGGAAATGTCCTATACATTGTTCATGTACCAACACATCTTCATGGATGGATGGATACCATGGATTAAAGGAACAGAGGGAGCGCACAAGTGGCTACAGAATAATTAAAGAGGTTCTTCTAGCAGTCATGAGAGCACTTCAACCTCCACCACCGATATCTGAAATTCCTGTTCTATCACATCAACATCATTGCAGTTAATTTCACAGCTAGATCTTTAATATATCTATTTATTGATATTGTTCAACACATAACGTATGTTACAATTAATATTGTGACTGGAGTCCTTTAAAATAGAATGGTGACCATTTTAAATGATCGGTATGAAAGTATTAGAAACAAAATGGAAGGATTGTCTCTTAAAATCAATGTCATGTGCTTCATTGTTTGGTCTATTTAAATAAAATCTATGAATATTACATTCTTATGCTCATGACTGAGTTTTTTTCATTATTGGTCTATATGGATAGTATGTGTAGGCTCCTGGGTCCCATAGTGCAGTGGGCTCACTTCTGATGCACTCTCTTGGACAGGCCAATGAATCAGATTCATTTTGAATTTCACAAAATATGTCTGCCAAATGAATCATAAGTTTTTGCAATTTGCTTTTAACAAATCGCTTAAAAACAGAGCCCTGCACCATTTCACTGTGAAAATTGGCAGGGCAAATCATGAGGGAAGTAGAAGGAGGGAGACATAACACTGGGAGGAAGTGGGGGGGGGGGACTTGCCCTGGTTGGCTCACAGGCTGAAATACAGCCTGGAACATCCAGTCAGGGGGCAGTGGGAAGGCATGTCCTAATACTGAGACCTGAATGGGTGTCTTGTGGCACTCTCTCACAAAAAGCTATTACAGACACGAGCCACCATCCGAAGTCGATTTGTATAAAACTTTGTTGTAATAATGTACGGAGTTTGAGCTCAGTACAATATTATAATGTATTGGCTCCGATGAACCGAAGTTATTACTTTGCAAAGTTGGTATCAAGGTTTTTTACAGTAATAATTAATTCACAAAGTTATTACACAAAGTATCACAAGACTTCGCAAAGTAATAACTTTGGCTTCTGCTCCGTACAGTATTACAACAAAGTTTTATAAGAATCGACTTCGAACTAAGCATCCAAAGTCGATTCACTCATCCCTGCCACTAATGTATGATGGGAACACTATAAGCAAAATACAGAGAGAGAATAAGAAGACATAATTGGGTATATTTTAAGGAATTTGATTAGGGAAATCACATAGAGAGTGTGAGGGAGTGAGGGATTGGTCACCCAGTTGTGTGTTTAATACAGCTTTTGGTAACTAATTTTTTTCTGGATTCTAAAAATCTGTTTAAATTTACAGTTCATAATTGGCATATCTGTGCATTATAGCTGTTACTGAATGTGTTGCATATTACAGCAAGAGAACAGGTAATTACAGCAAAAGCAATACTGCATGAACTCCATTTTTATACTCCTATTATTAAATGCATTGCATATTACTACAACATAACGTTTAGTTACAGCAAACAACAATACTGCAATAACTGCATTTTTGTACAAATATGCGTTGCATATTACTTCAGGATAACGGGTAGTTACAGAAAAGGCAATATTTCAATAACCCCATTTGTATACCTGTTATTAAACACATTTTCATTTTACGGCATAAAAGTGTTATGTTACTGCAAGATACCATGTCCTTTAAAGACATTTTACTGCAAAAATGTTATTCTTATACCCATGTTAGTGAACAGATGGCTGCATCATATACTGTAGTTCAAATACATTTTACTGCAAAAATTGCATTATTACCAAAGTAAATTGTCAATACCAGTGTACAGTGTGTTTGTAGAAGGGGAGGGACATTTAACTGTCTTTAAATTACAGACAAAACACTTGCTAGTACCATTCTATAATCTGTATACCAAATCCATGACTTTTCAAATACAGGATAATAGGTGAAGTACGGAGAGAAGGGTGGGGATGAGGCTGAAGAGCAGCAGCACTTGTATGCAGTCTTGATTACCAAATCCCCACATTACCACAGTCTGTCCTGTCCATCCTCTCTGTACTTCATATTCTGATCATCTGTATTCAGGATAATAATCCCTGACAAGTAGGAAAGGAGGATGAGGCAGCTTTTTAGCTCAGTGTTGTGGAGTAACTTGTGCTGCTGTGTGATTAGGACAGGTTTTGTGTGTACTAATAGGAGAGCAGCCATTTTATTTCTCCTAATGTATGCTCCCCAGACAAGCCATTATAATTAATGCAAGGTATTTGGGAATATAATTATAATAAAGTCATATTTAAATATTTTCATTTTCTAAATTCGCGGACAACCCCTTTAAATTCTCTTAAACACGGTTACTCTATCACTGCTGTTATTTGCAAATGTCTACCGTATTTTTCTCTTTATAAGAGGCAGTTTTTTTCCCCCAAAAGTAGGGGGGAAATTGCGGTGCGTCTTATAAAGCGAATACAAGTGAGCGCTTCCATTATGGAAGCGCTCACTTGTATGCTTTAGCTGCGGCACCCCCATCAGACCTCAGATCAGCCCACCCAGCCCCATAACAATAAAATAAGAACCTCTCTTACCTGTCCCGCGGCTCCGCTCTGGGTCCGGCGCTCCTCTGGCTTCCCGGGCCGGTGCTGCACTGTCCTGACTGTGTACTAATGAAAGGTATTTGGGAATATAATTATAATAAAGTCATATTTAAATATTTTAATTTTCTTAATTCCCGAACAACCCCTTTAAATTCTCTTAAACACGTTTACTCTATCACTGCTGATATTTGCAAACGTCTACATAATGAGTTAATGGTGCCATACCAGACACCTAGCACTACATTAGCATATGAAAGGATTTCCCTCTATGACCATCTGTTAATTACACTTTCCATCATACCCACGTCTCCCTGTAGCATTGGAAATTTGTTGATATTAACTTGACCTATTTAAAGTTTTTTTTTTAGTCTAAGCCCTTTTTATTGTGGTATTTAAATATGCGAAATAGATATAGAATTCCCAACAAAACATTAAAAAAACATCTGCCTAAATCGCAATCTTCCAAATCGCAATCCAAATGGATTGATTTACTATTCAGCAGCCATTAGTAGGTATTGGGCAAATCGATACATAGATTTTGTAATTTGCATATTGAATTTGCGGAAGAAATGTAAATGAATATAATCAGAATATATACAATAAACAGCACCATGGACAATGTTGGTACTATATAAGTTAATAAAAAAGGGTCATTGAGGAGTTAAAATGGCAATAAGATGTGTTTTCTTTGCACTGGTCATGAGAACATAAGTGGTACAATATGTTATTCCGCTTCCCTTGGAGCATGGGGTGCGTCTGTGTACATTTAGAACATGTGTTCAGGACATGCACTTGCTGTATACCACATACGGCATCCGCGTCTTCTCAGGAAATATTTCCAGCTGTCCTGTTACCTTGGCAACAGAGTGTTTCCCTAGGAACCCAGCCAACTGCGGGTGGCATAGGGTGGTATATGAAGATTATGTGTACCAGCTCATTACACGCTGCATTTTCCACTGGCATCATCTGAATATGAAGTACGTTGATGATTATCTATGAGTGCCAAATGATTCCAAGCCTCACCATAATCTAAAATGGATGATAATGATCAGTTACACAATGCCCCACATAAACGTTAAATGAAAGCCTGATCTACTGCAAGAACAAAACCTTCTGATATCAGCCTGTTCTGTTTCACTATTATAATGTCATCATCACGGATAAGTATATTTGTATTAGGATCCAGACACACAGCAAAGATGACCCATAGTCACTCTGAGTGATGCCATAAGATGCCTCCATGATCAATGCTTCTAGGGGAGAACACTTCTGTTATACCACATGATTTCTGCTGATCCTGTGTGTCCCTGTATAAACAGGTGGCAAACAAAGGTACAGTATGGGCCCATATTTCTATAAGAGGGTCGTACTGCAGATGTGTAGGATAACTTTATTTTACCCCAAGTGATTGATAGGCCTGGTATAATAATAAAAAAAACCCTTCCTTTCCTGTGGCTGCTCTGATCCAGCGCTGTTACTTTGTCATCTTAAGGGCTGCAGCCAGTGACCTGTTTTTTGGCTGCAGTGATCATGTTCCGTACACTGCTGTAGCCAATAAATGGTCTCATAGATGTACAGTGAGAAATTGCTTGACCCATTGATTAGCTGCAGCAGTATACGGAATATCACAGTTGCCGGCAATCAATGGCCTCATAGGTGTATGCTGAGATATCGCTAAAGCCAGTTATTAGCTGCAGTGGTATACAGAATGCCACCACTGCAGCCAATCAATGACCTCATAGGTGTATAGCGAGCTATCGCTAAAGATAGTGATTAGCTGTGGCGGTATAGGGAATGTCATTGCTGCAGCCAATCAGTGTATGGCAAGATATTGATAAAGCCAGTGATTAGCTACAGCAATATACGGAATGGCACCGCTACAGCCAATCAATGGCTAGTAGGTGGATGATGAGATACTGCTGAGAACAATGATAGGCTGCAGAGGAATATGGAATGGCACCGCTACATCCAAACAATACATCACAGGAAGCAGCCAGAGAAAATGGCAACGTGGCACTGGATTGGAGTGGGAGCAGGGAAATAAAGAAAGGTTTTTTATTATTTTACTGGTCCAACACATCACTTTGCTAAAAAAAAAAACTTGGACAACTCCTGTAATCTCCAAAAGAAGCCTAGTAATCAGTGGTTCCATCTGGTAAACCCCCCACTCTCTGACAAGCTGTTGGGGAGAGGGCAAACATTTCAAATGGAAATGTGATATGAGTCCTAAAGATACACCATCGCTACAGTGGGAAACCCCTTTAATGATGTGTCCTGACCTAACATTTCCCTGTGTCCGCCAAATGGAAACAGATTGGAAACAGAAGACTTTGCAAGAGTTCAAATAAAGTTTTAGAATCAGAACATCAACTAGTCGGCATTCTTCCTGAAATTAGTGTTCTGTGACCCATGCAACCTATAAAAACATACTTAAAGGGGTTGTCTGGGTTCAGTGCTGAACCCAGACATACCCAGGATTTCACCCAGGCAACCTGCTTGACAACAGCATTGAAGCATTTCATGCTCCGATGCGCTCCCTTGCCCTGCGCTGGATTGCGCAGGGCAAGGGCACTTTTGTTTACCAACACACACTGCCGGGCGGAGACTTCCGCCCAGCAGTGTGTTCCGTGACGTCACCAGCTAGCTCTGATGAGCCGGCTTTAGCGCTGCCCTAGCCATTTTACTGGCCCACCTATCAGTGCTGGTGATGTCACCGGGCTCACTGCTGGGCGGAAGCCTCCGCCTGGCAGAGCCCGGTTCGTCACTGGAACTGGACAAAATGCCTTTGCCCTGCGTGATTTAGTGCAGGCCAAAGGAGAGCATCGGAGCATGAAATGCTCCGATGCTGTTGTCAGGCAGACTGCCTGGGTGAAATCCTGGAAATGTCTGGGTTCACCTCTTAACCCTGAAAACCCCTTTAACTAGAGATGCAGTAAATTCATTTAAATATTATATTGAAGGGTTAGATGGACCACCAGAGGGTCCTCCAGTGGACTGAGGGTCTGACAATGGACCCATTTGAAGGTGACTTTGGAGCCAATCTCTTGGCACCAGGGTCTATTTCTTACGGGATGATTGACAAAGGACCTATTAGATCTTTCTACATGATATATAAGCCTGTATATCATATACTGGGATTCTCTGACCAGTAATACTTTGCATATACACTCACCGGCCACTTTATTAGGTACACCATGCTAGTAACGGGTTGGACCCCCTTTTGCCTTCAGAACTGCCTCAATTCTTCGTGGCATAGATTCAACAAGGTGCTGGAAGCATTCCTCAGAGATTTTGGTCCATATTGACATGATGGCATCACACAGTTGCCGCAGATTTGTCGGCTGCACATCCATGATGCGAATCTCCCGTTCCACCACATCCCAAAGATGCTCTATTGGATTGAGATCTGGTGACTATGGAGGCCATTTGAGTACAGTGAACTCATTGTCATGTTCAAGAAACCAGTCTGAGATGATTCCAGCTTTATGACATGGCGCATTATCCTGCTGAAAGTAGCCATCAGATGTTGGGTACATTGTGGTCATAAAGGGATGGACATGGTCAGCAACAATACTCAGGTAGGCTGTGGCGTTGCAACGATGCTCAATTGGTACCAAGGGGCCCAAAGAATGCCAAGAAAATATTCCCCACACCATGACACCACCACCACCAGCTTGAACCGTTGATACAAGGCAGGATGGATCCATGCTTTCATGTTGTTGACGCCAAATTCTGACCCTACCATCCGAATGTCGCAGCAGAAATCGAGACTCATCAGACCAGGCAACGTTTTTCCAATCTTCTACTGTCCAATTTCGATGAGCTTGTGCAAATTGTAGCCTCAGTTTCCTGTTCTTAGCTGAAAGGAGTGGCACCCGGTGTGGTCTTCTGCTGCTGTAGCCCATCTGCCTCAAAGTTCGACGTACTGTGCGTTCAGAGATGCTCTTCTGCCTACCTTGGTTGTAACGGGTGGCAATTTGAGTCACTGTTGCCTTTCTATCAGCTCGAACCAGTCTGCCCATTCTCCTCTGACCTCTGGCATCAACAAGGCATTTCCGCCCACAGAACTGCCGCTCACTGGATGTTTTTTCTTTTTCGGACCATTCTCTGTAAACCCTAGAGATGGTTGTGCGTGAAAATCCCAGTAGATCAGCAGTTTCTGAAATACTCAGACCAGCCCTTCTGGCACCAACAACCATGCCACTTTCAAAGGCACTCAAATCACCTTTCTTCCCCATACTGATGCTCGGTTTGAACTGCAGGAGATTGTCTTGACCATGTCTACATGCCTAAATGCACTGAGTTGCCGCCATGTGATTGGCTGATTAGAAATTAAGTGTTGACGAGCAGTTGGACAGGTGTACCTAATAAAGTGGCCGGTGAGTGTATTTTCCAACAACAATACGCTGAATTTTTCTCCAACCTACATGTTATCTCCGGCTCTTCTAAATAAAACCTCCCCACTCGTAGCAGCATTATTTATAGTACATCAGCATTGCTGTCAGTGTCAGCGCGTGCTATGTGTGCTTGCCCTACTCCCGATGATGGGTACTTCAATGTCACACTCTTATTATCTATCCACTTTAACAGTACAAACACATATTCCAATATGGCCGCCCCACGCACACATTTGATTACCGTACATAATCAGACAAAAAAAATAAATAATTGTTCTATTTTTAAAATCTAAGAGAAATTACAGAAGGATTGCACTTGACAAGCAGACAAAAGACCTCCGGTCAATCAGTATGCCTTTGGCACTGAAAGCTTGTACTGGCATTCTCAAATCAGGATGTACCCAATGTACTGAACACTCAGTAAGCATAAAATCCCTCACAGAGCCATAAAATGTTCTGATAGTAAACAAAATGTGGCCCTGTCCAATCACACAAAAATAAAGCCAACCATATAAATTACAATAAACAGAGCCATACACTGTCAGATATCCTAAAGAGACACATGTAGGTGTGTCTGCACCTGCAAAGTTCCCCCCTACTAGCAGGACTAAGTAAGAAAGGTGGGATCTGGAGACCTCTTGGTCAATCAGAAGAGATGAGAGACTCCAGGGTGGACTGATACAGTAAAGGCTCAGCTGGAGCCTTTACGGGGAGAACTGGGGCAGATAATAAGGGGGCAATCTCAGGCTGGCTATTAAGGGGTACATTGGGTCAAATACTGTAGTGGCACACTGGGGAAGACACAAAAGAAATATTTAGGGACAGACACTAATTTGGAATATGTGGGTAGGTGCTAAAGGCCACTTGGTTGGACATGCCATATCTGCAATTGTGCAGCTGTACAGGGACCCAGTAGGTAAGGGGGTCCATTGTCACTGCATCTTCCTACTGACAGGACTAAGTAAGAAAGGTGGGAGCTAGAGACCTCTTGGTCAATCAGAAGAGACCCAGGGTGGTTTTCTTTAGACTCACTCTGACCGATCTTGGGGGACCTTATTGGGGGACACAAAGCGTAAAATAAAAGTAAAAAAAAAGGGTTTTATAAAAATTAATAAATAAAAAGTTAAGATCCAGATATTTGGTATTGCCATGTCCATCAGGTGAACACTGTAAAAAAAATAAATAAAAATTATGCCAAAACAGTTTATTAGTGTCACCTCGCCTCCCAATAAACATAATATCAAGTCATCAAAAAGTCTTATGTAGCCCAAAATGGGACAGATAAAAGCTACAGTCTGTCCTGCAAAAGGCAAGCCCTTTGACATCGAGGCTGGCAGAAAAATAAAAATGTTATGGATGTTAGTATATGACAATGCAAAATATAACTGAGTTTTCCATAAAAAGTGATTTTATTATGAAAAAGTAGTAAAACATGAAAAAATATATACATTTGGTATCGTCATGAACCTTCAGAATAAAGTTATCATATATACCACATTGTGAACCTCATAAAAATTAAAAATTTTAAAAACACTGACAGAATTTAAATTTTTGGCCACCATAGTTCCCAAAAAATAAGATAAAAAGTGATCAGAAATCCAAATGTACCCCACATGTTGCCAATAAAAACTACAGCTTGTCCCGTATAAATAATCCCCCACAGCTTAGCCCCTTCCCGCCCAGCGCCGTACATGTATGGCGCTGCAGGAAATGACTTCCTGCCCAGCGCCGTAGTACTAAGGTGCGCTGATCGGGCGGGTGCAGGAGCTGCACCCGCCTGATCAGCGGCGGGGGTCTGGCTGTGCCCAGTAGCCGGACCCCTGCTGTATGCACCGGCAGCGGTGAAAACACCGATGCTGGTGCATTAACGCTTCATGTGCTGCGGTCAGCGCTGACCGCGGCACATGCGATGCAGGCAGTGAGAGGGGTGTCCACTGGGTCCCCACGCTGCTGTGACGGGGACCCGATGGCTTAGATGGCAGCCGCATGCCTTCCTTAGGCATCCGGCTGCCATTTACGGAAGCCTGTGAGATCCAGCCCCCTGGATCTCACAGGCAGAAGGCTGTAAGTGTATTACATTGAGTAATACACTTACAGCCAATGCATTACAATACAGAAGGGGATCAGACCCCCAAAAGTTAAAAAATAAATCTAATGTGTAAAACTTAACAAAAATAAAAATGGTAGACATATTGGGTATCGCCACATCCGTAACAACCTGCTCTATAAAAATATTACATGAGATAGCCCCCCAGGTGAATGCTGTAAATTTTTTTTTTTAAAAACTACGTCAAAACAACCATTTTTTTCCTCTTGCCTCACAAAAAGGGTAATACCACGCGATCAAAAAAGCGTATGTACCCCAAAATGGTACCAATCAAATCATATCATCCCGCAGAAATTGATACCCTACCTAAGACAATCGCCCAAAAAATAAAAAAAATATGGCTCTCTGAAAATGGCAGTACAAAACCAAGATTTAATTCTGTTAAAAAATGCAGCTAATGTGTAAAATTTATCAAAAATAAAAATGGTAGACATATTGGGTATCGCCGCATCCGTAACAACCTGCTCTATAAAAATATCACATGATTTGCCCCAACAGGTGTATGCTGTAAAAAAAAAATTTCAAAAAACTATGCCAAAACAGCTATTTTTTTCACCTTGACAAAAAGTTTAATACCAAGCGATCAAAAAGTCTTATGTACCTCAAAATGGTACCAATGAAAATGTCACCTCATCCCGCAAAAAATGAGCCCCCACATAAGACAATAACTCAAAAAAAAATAAAAATCAATGGCTCCCACAAACCAATCCATCAAAATCTGTGCTGCAAAATCCATATGACGCTCCTTCTGTTCTGAGTCCTGCAAAATCTGCCTCCAAAATTCGTATGGCGCTCCTTTCCTTTTGACCACTGCCACAAACCCATAGATACGTTTACCACCACATATGGGGTATATCTGTAAACTGCAGAATCAGAGCAATGTATACTGAGGTTAGTTTGCTGTTAACCCTTGCTGTGTTGCAAAAAAAAAATTATTAACATGAATAATCTACCAAAAAAGTAAAATTTTGAAATTTCACCTCCATTTTCCTTTAATTCTTGTGGAACACCTCAAGCGTTAACAGAGTTTGTAACATCAGTTTTTTTTTATAATTTGAGGGGTGTAGTTTCTAAAATGGAGTCATTTAGGGGTGGTTTCCATTACGTAAGCCCCTCAAAATCACTTTATATCTGAATGGTGCTTAAAAAAATGGTTTGGGAAATTTTGTTGAAAACTTGAAAAATGGCTTCTAAACTTCTAAGCCTTCTAACGTCCTAAAAAAGTAAAATGACATTTATAAATGATGCCAACATAAAGTAGACATATGGGGAATTTAAAATAATAACTATTTTTGGAGGTATTAGTATGTATTTTTAAAGTAGAGAAATTTAAATTTGGAAATTTGCAAATTTTTCCAAATTTCTGGTAAATTTGGTTTTTATAAATAAAAATGAACTATTTTGCCACAAATTTACTACTGTCGTGAAGCACAATATGTGACAAGAAAACAATCCCAGAATGGCCTGGATAAGTAAAAGCGTTCCAAAGTTATTACCACATAAAGTGACACATGTCAGATTTGCAAAAAATGGCCTGGGCAGGAAGGTGAAAACAGGCCCGGGATTGAAGGGGTTCAACAAAAAAGAAAAAAGTTATGGCGCTTAAAAAACATTTCATTCATTTTTTGGGGATTTCCACTGTAGGGGGTACCTCAGAATCTCTTCAAATGCAACATGTCGCCCAAAGACCATTCCAGCCAAATCTGCCCTCCAAAAAACATATTGCGCTCCTTGCCTTCTGAGTATTGCTGTGTGCCCATGCAACAGTTTATGACCACATATGGAGTGTTTATGTAAACTGCAGAATCAGGGTAATACATATTGAGGTTTGTTTTGCTGTTAATCCTTGATGTGTTACAGGAAAAAATTGATTAAATTGGAAAATCTGTTTATCTGAAATTTTTACATTTCACCTCCTCATTTTACTTTAATTCCTGTGGAATACCTAAAGGGGGAACAAGATTTCTAAAAATCAGTTTTGAATAACTTGAGGGGTGTAGTTTCTTAAATCCTCAAAGTGACTTTAGAACTGAATTGGTCCTTAAAAAAGTTTATTTCGGAAATTTTCTTGAAAATTTTAAAAATTGCTTCTAAAATTCTAAACCTTCTAATGTCCTAAAAAAGTAAAGTAACATTACCAAAATAAAACAAAAAATAGACATATGGTGATTGTTAATTAAAGGCAGTCTTTCACCTCATTTTCACCTATATAACTAACATCACTGCCCCACAGAAGTTTGCATACACATCTCAGACATACCTATGTGCACTGTGTGTCTGTATTACATGTCCAGGAAAAACACTTTTATTCTGCAGGAAAACAGCTCCCAAGTGCCCAGCTGAAAGTGAAACTAAAAACAGCTTTCTCTCCTGACATGATTTCTAACAGCTATATCTTCTGATATACTGAATATAATGCTATGATTTGGATATCATTTGAAAGCTTGGAATGAAGGTCAGAACCATTTTTCTATCTGCTACCAATCCCAAGCTATGAGCAGCTAAAGCAGCCCTCCCCTCTTCAGTCTGGTTTGCTTTGGGCACTTGCAGCAGCAGAGCTGGGCACTTGGAAGCTGTTTTCCAGCAGAATAAAAGTGCTTTTCCTGGACATGTAATACAGACATACAGTGCACATAGGTATGTCTGGGATGTGTCTGCAATCTTCTTTGGGGCACTGCTCTTAGTTGTATAGGTGAAAACAGGTGACAGACTCCCTTTGATAACTATTTTATGAGGTATCACTATTTAATTTTGGATTCTTTTATAAATAGAGGTAAAACATATTGGCTCAAATTTACCATTAACATGACATATAATGTGTCACAAAAAAGAATCTCACAATGGCTTTGATAAGTAAAATAATTCCAGAGTTATTACCACATAAAATGACATTGTCCTATTAGTACATGAAAAACCTGTCCTAATCACACAGCAGCACAAGTTACTTCACAACACTGAGGTAAAGAGCTTCCTCATCCTCCTCTCTTCTCTGCTTATCATGGTCCAGAATACAGTTTAATAAGATCTTCAGCTGAATCTCTGTAGGAATGGAGTACATGAGGAGACATGAAGTACAGAGAGGAGGATGGGAGTAATGAGCAGCAGCACTTGCATGTAGTCTTCATTACCTCAGCCCCACATGGTAGCACACGTTCTATTAGTGGACATTAAAAAAAATTATAGAAACATGAATAAATAATGACATACACTAATATATGGATAAATAATGGCCACAATGTTTATTAAGGGGTTACACAATGATTATAATAAAAACCTTGTAGTCAATAAATACCAAATATGTTAAAATATAAACCATTTCAGGTGGGGGAGTGATAGTTATTCATGTAACCACCGACCTGACCAGTGGCGTAACTAGAAATGACTGGACCCCACAGCAAATTTTTCAATGCCCCCCTTCCCCGGAAACTTCGCAACCCCCTCCTCCCATGGCTAGTAAATATCTCTCTCTTAGACAAGCTGCTACATCTGTTTCCTATAGTGTATATAATGTCATTGTATAATTCTGTTGAGGGGCCCTGACAATAAAATCTTTTAGTCCTCCTCCTGGGTGGGCCCCTCTTGTGGACGCGCCCCTGGACCTGACATTGGGTAGTCAGCTCGTAGAGCACCCCGTTAATCCATAGTCTCGGAAGAGGTGAGCCTCTAAATTTTTGTATATTTATAATAAAGTAATATTTATTTTCAGTATTTTTATTAATTCCTGGAGAAGCCCTTTTAGGACAGACACATGGGGTAGACAATAATGTGGGCACATGGGGTAGACAATAATGAGGGCCCAGGTGTATCTGGAGGCAATAAAGCAGCACCTCAGGGAAAACACTGAAAGGGGCACCAGGGCCATCTTGAGGGCAGAGCCCCGGGACACATGACGATTAGATACATACGGAGACACCCCGCACTCATGGGGGTCTCCCACACCCTTTCCACCCATGTGAAGGCAGCACGTCAGCAGATTTGCCACCGCACGCAATGCCTGTGAATGACATAAAGCCTAACGCCCGGGTGTCATGATGACGGCGGAGGATTTGTATAGGGAGCAGCACATTGCCGGCCCTGTGCCCCTGATCCACACACGTTCCCGGCGACGTGATCCGGCCCCGCCCCCTCCCGTGACGTCACCGTGTCAGTGCTGAGCTGAAGGAAGAGCAGCAGAATCTGGTCCACTTCCTGCACACACAGGGCGAGCAGCAGGCACACACTCTGCCCCTCCTGCCATGGATCTGGATGCCATCCTAGACAAGCTGGAGACCGGAGAGCAGGAGCTGGTGCAGAAGGCACTGATCGAGTATAACAAGGAGGTAAGGGAGGCACCAGGGTGATGGCTGGAGGGAGGGAGGAAGCATTCAGTTTCTAACCCTAGAAATGGGGGTGGGGGGACTGCATGCAAATCCTATTTCCATTAATCTCTTTTCTTCCTTCCTCATTATGACCTCCTGCCAGCAGTCCTAGAAATGCCCTTTAATGTATAGGGTGCACCTGTTATTATGAGTACCCCCAATAATAAGACTTGTTCTCATCTGGAGAACAGCAGCAATGATGTGACCTTTGATATAATGTCTCGTCTTGTGTTCGGTGCACTACAATCGCAGCCATATTGCTAACTTGTTAGTTTCATGGTCCTGGGTAGAGGACCTGATTTGTAGATGGGCTTAATATGTGTTTTAAGCAAAAAGGTCTGCTTGTCGTCCGTGGCTGTGTGTGATTTTTTTTCCCCCTATTTACTTGAATAATAATAAGCTGCAATACCAGACACAACCCATGGTCAGGAGTGGCGCTGTTTATGGAAGAAAAACTGAGCTATTATGATTCTGGAAAACCTTTTTAAAGCTAAACTCCACTGACCATTAAAATTCAGCTGGGACTACAGTTAGTCCCAATATTGTCTCCCTGTGTGGCACTCACACGAGTCTAGGAGCACTGTGGTCATTGGTGTTTTTTGTGGTAGCTCTGTATGGTTAAAGAATACCTGTAAGCTCTTTAGTAACTGCTTGCATTCCCCATTGAATAATTCTGGAGCATCTATTCATATGGCTTTATGTTGCACCAGTCCCTATTATTACTACTAGAAATTTATGAATGAATTGCCAGCAATCTGTAGCAATGGTCCAACTGGGTGTTACCAGTTGGGCTGTGCCCGTGGAGATTGATAGAACTGTTTGGATTCGGCTAACTTAGCAGGAACCCCTTCCCCTCCCACATCCAGTTAGATTGCTGGTGGTTTATTCATTTACTTCCAGTAGGAATAATAGGGTAACAGCACAACAGAATTTAATGAAAATATGCTCCAGAATTGTTATTACATTACAATAGGAGAGGTGACAGGTACCTTTTTAAAGAGCCCAAAATGTTCTTTATTTGCCACCGTGGGACAGTGGGGTAGGTCACTCAATTTATTGATGCGACTTTCTGGCAGTATAGGAGCAGGTTGGGTGCCCTAAGTTGTAACCTCTTCTGTCTTCTCTTCTCCAGCCTGTGTTTTACTCAAAAAGCACCTTGTAGTGAACAGAAGAAGGTGCAATGCCGCTGCTTTACTGGACTGTCCCAGCACAGGTAGCCACAGATCAGTGCCCCCTCAGGTTGCCCCCGTTACAGTGGAAAAGTACAAAAAAAAAAAACAAGCCGGTTCCATTTGCCACATGTGTAAGGTGGAATTTGAAAAAAAATAAAAATCTGCGTTTTTGTTGTACCTTTTGTTCCTTAAAGGGTTTCTGTCACCAGTTTTTTCAGTAGGAATCAGGCTGACATTAGAGATGTGCTAATATCACCTGATTCAAGATCTCTCTCTCTTTTATTTGCTGCTGCCCCAGTTTCTGTATAAAATTAACTTTTATTTTATGCTAATAAGCGTCTAGGAGCTGAGGGGCGTTACCCCTGCTCCTAGAGGCTCCGTTTGCCCACCTTCAAAAACGCCCTCTTCCTCTTGATTGACAGGGCCAGGCAGCTTCCTCCATCTCCTGTCCGCGATCTAAATCCCGCGCCGTGCTGTCCTTTATTCGGCGCAGTGCAGCAGGCTGGCAGGCTCCCGGCTTCCTCATTGCGCCTGCACCGAATAAAGGACAGCACGGCGCGGGATTTAGATCGCTCATTACAGAAGATGGGGGCATATTGCTAGGATATGCCCCATTGTCTTATAGTTGCGTATCCGACCTCTGGGACCTACACCTATATCGAGAACGGAGCCTCGAAAGTGGTATAGGGCGCACTCTCCATTCATTTCTATGGGGCCACTGAAAATAGCCGAGCGCTGGCTCGGCTATTTCCATCGAGCCCGTAGAAGTGAATGGGATCGGTGGCCGTTAATGCGCTGTGTGCTCCCATTCACTTCTACGGGGAGAGCGAGCCAGTCTGTTGTTCACACACCAGCTTGGGGGGCTTCCATTCTGGATATAGAGATCTGCACCTTTCAGACAATGGGGGCATATCCTAGCGTGATGCCCCCCAAAACAAAAAAAAACAAATGTCTGGTCAGGAAGGGGTTAAGGTCCTCAACCAAAGTCAGCATGGCATGGTCATTGATGGGTTAAAACAGATCCCTTCTGCTTTTTGGCCCACTCCAGGTCCAGTAATGAAGCGTGTTGATGATGAAAGAGAGAAAATGATGGCGGCCGATGTGTATCCTCCATGTCACGGGCAGACGCTGTACAGGGTGACGTCTCCCATATCTTCCCGGATCTCCGGGTTTCACATAGGTGATGAAGGCTGTGGGGGTGAACTGTGATAGGTGGTAGGGATAAATTAATGGACTTCTGTGAGGCGAATCCAGGAAACGGAGGGCGGCTGCTCTCTGTTCACTTCGAGGGCCCCCTTCTGGACAGAGGAGCGGTCACAGATGTGGCACCTGACACTAGTGGCATATCGTAACGATATACTATCAATGTTCAGGGTGGGATACCCCTTTAATTTAACTGTAATTTTAAGATCCATTTGACCTATTGTTGTAGAACTACAAGTCTCAGGATCCCTGATCCGTTTTCCTTCTATTCCCACTGTGCAGTAGATTAGTGGTGAATGTTTTCTTCCATTCCCATCACAGACGCCAGGTAATTTATCACGTATGTCGAGGCCCCCAACCCTTAATGGGTTTTCTGCCATATGATTAATGCGCCCAGTGTGAGAACTGTGTATGAACAGTGCGCCACGTAATCTAGGTGTAGAGGAAAACAGCGTGGGAGGAGAGAACCTGATTGGATGACGTTGGGGGTCTGAGCTGAGAATTCCCATTTGGGTTTACATAGTCCGTCACATATGATGTTTCTGGGTCAACTTGACTACAGGATCGGCTAAGACATTTTTGCCCCTTCTGAGACTGCATGGAGCGTGTAACAAGCAAATTATCCGCAGCGTAAGGCCTTTTTCAGTCATCGGTAAATCACGGACGTGTTCTGTTCTCTATTGACGGCACACCTACCCATTGATTTTAATGTGTGTATTCACACATCCGTGATTTACCACCAGGTTACACCAGAGAAGCTTGCCCTATTTACGTCTTTGTTTATGGATCCATGTTTGTCTGTGTTTCACGGATTGTTTCTAGGAGATGCTCTTGAAATTAATTTCCAACTGAGCGGTGTCCGTGAAATACGGATGACACACGGAGGGCAGAAAGCGGAAACACATGTTCTTCATGGATGAATTACTGACCATCTTTTCACGGATGTCATCATGGACGTGCAAATGAGGCAAAAAAATAGATCATGTCCTATAATCGTCCGCATTACGGATAAGGATAAGACTGTTCTATTAGGGGCCAGTTGTTCCGTTCCGCAAAATACGGAATTCATTGTTTTTTTTTGTTTTTTTTTTGCGGATCTGTGTTTTGCGGACCGCAAAATACTGTATTTTTCGCTTTATAAGACGCACTTTTCACCCCCCAAACGTAGGGGGAAAATTGCAGTGCGTCTTATAAAGCGAATACAAGTTAGCGCTTCCATTATGGAAGCGCTCACTTGTATGTATAAGGTGCCGGGACCCCCATCAGACCTCAGATCAGCCCACCCAGCCCCATAAGGTTAAAATAAAAACCTCTCTTAGCTGTCCTGCGCCGCGGCTCCGCTCCGGGTCCGGCGCTCCTCTTTCTTCTCTAACCACGTACTGCGTCAGGATGTAGTTCACGCAGTCAGGTGACAGTGCAGCGCCGGCCGTAGAAGCCAGAGGAGCGGAGCCGCGGCGCAGGAGAGGTAAGAGAGGTTTTTATTTTATCCTTATGTGGCTGGGTGGGCTGGTCTGAGGTCTGATGGGGGCACATCCTCCTGATCTGAGGTCTGAAGGGGGCACATCCTCCTGATCTGAGGTCTGAAGGGGGCACTTTCTGCTGATCTGAGGTCTGAAGGGGGCACTTTCTGCTGATCTGAGGTCTGAAGGGGGCACATTCTGCTGATCTGAGGTCTGAAGGGGCACATTCTGCTGATCTGAGGTCTGAAGGGGGCACATTCTGCTGATCTGAGGTCTGAAGGGGGCACATTCTGCTGATCTGAGGTCTGAAGGGGGCACATTCTGCTGATCTGAGGTCTGAAGGGGGCACATTCTGCTGATCTGAGGTCTGAAGGGGGCACATTCTGCTGATCTGAGGTCTGAAGGGGGCACATTCTGCTGATCTGAGGTCTGAAGGGGGCACATTCTGCTGATCTGAGGTCTGAAGGGGCACATTCTGCTGATCTGAGGTCTGAAGGGGGCACATTCTGCTGATCTGAGGTCTGAAGGGGCACATTCTGCTGATCTGAGGTCTGAAGGGGGCACATTCTGCTGATCTGAGGTCTGAAGGGGCACATTCTGCTGATCTGAGGTCTGAAGGGGGCACATTCTGCTGATCTGAGGTCTGAAGGGGGCACATTCTGCTGATCTGAGGTCTGAAGGGGGCACATTCTGCTGATCTGAGGTCTGATGGGGGCACATTCTGCTGATCTGAGGTCTGATGGGGGCACATTCTGCTGATCTGAGGTCTGATGGGGGCACATTCTGCTGATCTGAGGTCTGATGGGGGCACATTCTGCTGATCTGAGGTCTGATGGGGGCACATTCTGCTGATCTGAGGTCTGATGGGGGCACATTCTGCTGATCTGAGGTCTGATGGGGGCACATTCTGCTGATCTGAGGTCTGATGGGGGCACATTCTGCTGACTTGAGGTCTGATGGGGGCACAATACGCTGATCTGAGGTCTGATGGGGGTCTGACATGGAGGGCTGATATGGGGGCCTGATGTGATATCCTGATATGGGGTTCTGATCCAATGTCCTGATATTTATGGAGATATGATCTGAGGATCTGATATGAGGTGTGATGAAAAATATTTTTTTCTTATTTTCCTACTCTAAAATCTGGGGTGCGTCTTATCAGGTGCGTCTTATAAAGCGAAAAATACGTTACATAATGTCATGTGCATGAGCCCTTAATATGAAGGTTGAAATCTAGGGCAAATTTGGGACAAAATCAGCAAGTAATACACGCAGGTTTTGTGTGGAAACCCCAAAAATTCTTCATGGAAAATCTGCATAAACTACACTGCCGTGTGCACGTATCTTTATGACTTGTGCATTTGATTTATGCGCTCGCAGTTTTATTATATTACAGGGATTTAACCCTTTAGGGTACTTAGCAATAATCCATACATTGGAAAATCTCTGCTGCGTCTGGAGATGCTATAACACTCGCAGTCCAGGGAAATCTTACCACGAGACGCTCCCGAGTACATGTACAAGATGTCGACTATTCAGGATCTTGCATCTTGCAGTTTTGAAAATGGGTCGTGTGTAACAACTTCCAAATCATGAAATATTTAGATCTGCCGTTGGGAGGAAGCACGGTCTTTAGTGGCATTTTATTCAGCCCTGTGTGTGTATAATAGCAATGGTGACGGATTTTGTTTTAATTTGTTTGTACCTTGTTTTAATTTATTGCATTTTTGAATTCTATTGAGGGATTGCTGTTTACATTGTTTTATACCTTTTATTATACTAGGTTGTTCTAAGCCTATCAGGATACGGTTGCTAGGACACTGGCTAACTTTATTTTTTAAATTTTTTTGTTCCTTCCCTGCCTTCCAAGAGGCGCTTTTTTCTATTCACATAGCCGTATAAGGACTTTTTTGTGGCACAAGTGATGTTTTTGTTTTTGCGACGTTCACTGTGCACTAAAAATGACATGACAACCTTATTCTTCGGGTCAGTATGATTACAGTGATATCCAATTTATATAGTTTTTATTTTGTTTTCCTGCTTTAAAAAAAAAATGAAAACCTTTGAAAAAATAAAAATTTTCTTTGTGACAGCCACTTTTTTATATTTCTGTCTACAGAGTTGTATGAGGGCTTGTTTTTTGTGGGGCAAACTGTAGTTTTTACTGGTACCATTTTTGGGGCATGGCTTTTTTTTATATCTTTGACTCTGGGGAGGATGAGGTGACAAAAAATGTCAAATTATTATTATTTTTTTTTTCATAGCACCGAAAAATATTTATTTTAATAGTTTGATCATTTTAGGACATGACAATACCTGTTATGTTTATTTTTTTATTGTTTATTTTTATATGTAAACTAGGAGAAGAGTGTTGAATTTTCATATTTTTTCATGTATTTTTTTTAAATATTTTTTTAAAGCTTGTTTTCACTTAAACATGCAATTGTCTGATCACTTCTCCCATAGATTGCAGTAATTTACCATTGCAGTCAATGGGAGTTTCGCTATGTTCCGATAGGAACATCTCTATGGTAAGCCAGGTAGTCTCTAGCAAGCTTGAAGCGACCACCGCAACGGCTTCCTTGATCTTGGAACGAGTGATGTGCTCAGGCCCTGAGAGGGCAGCGCTCCCCTCAGATGCTGTGGTCAACATTGACAGTGGCATCTGAGGGTTAAATAACTGGGATCGGCATTACCACAGATCCCAGTCATTGAGGCCTGGTGCTGGCACCCATAATGTACACTTTAGGGCTCGTTCACATCACCGTTAGGGCTTCCGTTCAGGCTTTCCGTTATAAC
The DNA here is from genome assembly GCA_900303285.1 of Rhinella marina. NCBI lineage: Eukaryota > Metazoa > Chordata > Amphibia > Anura > Bufonidae > Rhinella > Rhinella marina. Next base: position 85,029 of record ONZH01014001.1, on the reverse strand, counting down.
ATCGTTATAACGGAAAGAAACGGAATCCCTAGGACGGACATCAAAACGGACACCTTTAAGAGGCATTCCGTTTTGATCCGTCATAATAGAAGCCTATGGCCCTGCATAACGGATCCGTCTGGATGCCGTTATGCTGGACGGAAAACAAAGTCCTGTCGACAGGACTTTGTTTTCCGTCCAGCATAACGGCATCCAGACGGATCCGTTATGCAGGGCCATAGGCTTCTATTATGACGGATCAAAACGGAATGCCTCTTAAAGGTGTCCGTTTTGATGTCCGTCCTAGGGATTCCGTTTCTTTCCGTTATAACGATGTTATAACGGAAAGACTGAACGGAAGCCCTAACGGTGATGTGAATGCACCCTTACCCATATACTTTACACTACACCACAACGTAAGCTGTCCTCTGTAAAAAGTAATTGAGCTAATTTATCAAACCTGTCTCTCAGAAAGACTAGCCTTGTTCCCCACAGCGACCAATCACAGTGCGGCTTTCACTTTTTTCAGGGCAGTTCAAAATATTAAAACTGTGCTCAGATTGGTTGCTATGGGTGACAAGGATGGTGTTAGGGCTAGGCCTGTGGGACTGTGACAGTACATAGTTGTCAACTGTCCTGAATTTGCAGCAACTGTCCCTGATTTTTAGAGACAGTCCTGGCACATTTGTGCTGTCCCAGGGCATAAATGGGCGAGGCTAACTTTAACTTTGTCCAAGGTGGCCGGTCCTCGGTGGGGTTGGGGTGTTCCTGAGGGCGGTGCTTAGATGCCCCAAATTTGTCAACTAAATTGTTGATAAGTATAGCCAGGGGCGGATTGGCCATAGATGTTACAGGGAAATTTCCCGGTGGGCCGATGCCCAGGGGGCCGCCTGGGCCCTCCTCCCAGCCGCCAGTGGAAGTTTTTGGGGATGTATTTTGTGCTGCTGGCAGTATTTTGTGATGGACTGTGGTATTTGGCTCTGTTGGGGTGGTATAATGTGCAACAATATGGTATTGATGGCCTTGCATTCGATCAATTTGGACCCGACTACAAAACGGGGCCACTTTTAGTATTTTTTCCAGGGCCACTTTAAGTTCCCAGTCCGCCCCTGAGTATAGCACAAACTCCCTAATAGAGGTGAACTTACCAACATTTTGGTTGGTAAATTTGGGACACCTGGAGGAATACCCCAGTCCGGGGTGCCCACTTGTAGGCGAGTTTACAGGTAACCCCTCACATTGTTGACTCAGGACAGCCCGGATTTGCCAGGACTGTATCTGAAAATCAGGGACAGTCCCTGCAAATCCGGGACAATTGCCAGCTATGCTAATGGGTACAATGACAGAGGGTGCAAATGTATCCGCCAAAGAGGCCCCCAAAGTGTCATACGGGGTAGCTAAAAAAGGAACACTCCCTTTTTCTGTGAAGTTTACATTGTGTATGACATGCATTTGTTTCATTGGCTCTGGAAGTAATCATGGCCCTCCATTGTGCCACCTATGACTGTGTCACCTATGACTGTGTCTGAATTGCCGTGGTTTGGTGTGAAATGCGCAGCAGATCTGCAGCAAAGCCCCCCCATTCATTTACACACAGGATTCATATTGAACATGGTGTGCAGTTATCAGGTAGCCTTGAACTGGCCACCACATTGTCCTTGATGTTTAATTATTTTGAGTCAGGCCTAGAGACTGTGCACATACAGCAGGCGGGAGCTTCGATTCTCTCTTTGCTTCTCGGTATAATAGAGACATATGATCGTCATAAACAAAGTTTAATTGCTCCCTGTGGAGCGCTCAGGATAGAGATACTGTGTGATTATGTACCTCACGTCTCTTAAGACTTTTGCTGTTTTTTTTTTTTTTTTTTTTTTTTTTTTTTTTTTTTTAAATATATATTTCAGTATAAAATTCGATTTCTTTGATATCTATTTTATACAGCCTGTGGAAAAAGTATTAGAACTTTTCCATAAACCATTTAACTGACAGATTCAGTATTCATCCAGTCTGTTCCCCAATCGATATACCTGCCCTACTTAAAGAGGCTCTTGTCACCAAGAATTGGTCAACCCTATTAAACCAGGCATACTGCCTGGTAAGGCTCCTCATGCTGTCTGTATTTTAAACAGCTGTGGAGATATCTGTGTTTTTATTCATATGCAAATAAGCAAGTTGGAACACCAGAAGACAGGGCTGAATACTTTGACCACTGCTCTATAATACCCCCTGTGCTCTGCAAACTCCCCTTCCTCTTGATTGACAGGGCCAAACATCAGCATTCTGAGGGCAGAGCTGTTTCCTAGCGCATACATATCATATACACTGTGTACTATAGCATTACAAAAGATTAAAAACTTTCTGTCTAAACGCCTGCTGTGACTGCACATATATGTTTAGCATATATGACTGCTTACACACTGCGTGGGGTGTGCACAGAATCCCACTGCCAATGTTCATACACACATGTGGACTACTGTCAGTTAACCTCACTGACCCATACTATCCACAACTATCTGCGTCTGCTTCAACATGATATTAAAGAGGCTCTGTCACTACCCCCTAACCTATATATTAAAATACATAGGTGGGTAGTGGCCTCACAATGAATTCAAATCATACCTGTAATTCCCTTGTAGATGCAGCGGTTGATGTGTAATTTGATGTTTAAAAAGTATGCAAATGAGCCTTCGGAGCACCGGAGGGCGGGCTTTTCCCTTCTGAGCACCGTATCTTCACCGCCCTCCCGGGTCCTAGGCACGCACTCCAGTGTTTAGAAACTCCCCTATCCTTTATGATTGACAGCGCTAGACCGTTCGGCGCATCTGAACGATGTCCCAGGCATGCGCAGTGGATTCAACTGCGCACGCGCCGTCACTTCGCCGAACCCGGAAGTGACGGCGTGCGCTTCTTATCAGCTGAAAGGAGCCAGGAGCAAGCTCGGTATTTATATCCTTATGGGTTTGTATAAGAACACAGTGGCCAACTGTATAAACAGTAAGCACAGGAATATTTTATGCTAGTTGACATTATGCCCCTGAGATGCGGAAGGCTGCACAGGCGCACTGGCGATCAGGAGCGCTCCGATACCAAGATCCGGCTGCGCATGCTCCCTAGATGAGAGGAGAGTCTCGGCACCAGCACAGAGTTGGTGCGCACCTCCAATCAGCACATCACGTCACAGGGATAGCGCTATCTGAGTTTCTGAGCGCTGCAAAGATGTGGGTTGCGCCTGGAATAGAATTGGGTTACTTTAACAATGTTCACACCCAAGTCGTGACCTGGATGGTATCTGTTGGTTACACACCATGTCAATCATGAGCCTGAGGGCATATATACCTGGTGTTTAGTTTGTTTCCTCATTGCTGCCCTAAACCCCTGACGAAGCTAGCAGAGGCTGGTGAAACATGTTGGGGGGCAGTTGTTAGGTTTTAAAAATTCTGGTCTATGATCATGCTGTGAATGAACTTAAAGGGGTTGTCCGGGTTCAGAGAAGAACCCGGACATACCTGCAATTTCACCCAGGCAGCCTGCCTGAAGAGGACATCGGAGCATCTCATGCTCCGATGCCCCCCCCTTGCCCTGCGCTAGATCGCGCAGGGCAAGGTCTCTTTTGTTTATAAATACTCGCTGCCGGGCGGGTACTTCCGCCCGGCAGCGAGTTCGGTGACGTCACCGGCCTTAGTGGGCCGGCTTTAGCGCTGCCCTAGCCGTTTTACTGGCTAGGGCAGCGCTAAAGCCCGTCCATCAGCGCCGATGACGTCACCGGCTCACTGCCGGGCGGAAGCCTCTGCCCGGCAGGGACCGGTACGTCACCGGAACCTGGCTAAATTCCTTTGCCCTGCGCTAATTAGCTCCGATGCCCTCTTCAGGCGGGCTGCCTGGGTGAAATTGCAGGTATGTCCGGGTTCTTCTCTGAACCCGGACAACCCCTTTAATATCACGTTGAAGCAGACGCAGATAGTTGTGGATAGTATGGGTCAGTGAGGTTAACTGACAGTAGTCCACATGTGTGTATGAACATTGGCAGTGGGATTCTGTGCACACCCCACGCAGTGTGTAAGCAGTCATATATGCTAAACATATATGTGCAGTCACAGCAGGCGTTTAGACAGAAAGTTTTTAATCTTTTGATTTGCTCACAATTCTTTTAGTAGGCTCAATAAAAGTTACATTTTAGCATCACTATATAGGAGTATCTGGGAAAATATTTGGTTATTGGCCCCTTGGGCTTTTAGAAATGATTAATATATAAATTACCAAAACCCAGATAGGGTCCCTTTATCTATATCTATAGCATTACCACACTAAGGGCACACTTAAGTTATTTGGTCAGTTATTTTCATCAGTTATTGTGAGCCAAAACCAGTAATGATGCCTACTCAGAGAGAAGGTATAATGGAAAGATCTGCACCTGTTCTGTATTTTTAACCCCCTTTTTTTTTGCTTAGAAAACTAAAACCTATTGCTGGTTTATTCACAGGCACAATATGATTATTAAGAAACCAGTCTAAAACATAATTCTCAATATGATAAGGATAAAGGGGGTCATTTATTAAACAGAAATATGCCTATATTATATTTGCAGTGCTAAGGTCCTTTGCGCCGCAATTAGGGTTGCCTCGGGTATCGATAATTCAATACTGAATCGATACTTTTATACCAGTATCGATTCAGTACCGGAATTTCCTATTTTGCGATACTAAAATAAAAAATTCTCTTACCTGTCCTGCGCTGCCGCTCCGCTCCGGGTCTGGCGCTCCTCTTCTTCTCCGGGCCCGCGCTGCACTGTCCTGACCGCGTACAGCGTCAGGACGTAGTGCGCGCACTCTGACCTGACGCTGCACGCAGTCAGGTGACAGTGCTGCGCCGGGAACAGAAGAAGAGGAGCGCCGGACCCGGAGCGGAGCCGCGGCGCAGGACAGGTAAGAGAGGTTTTTATTTTAACCTTATGGGGCTGGGTGGGCTGATCTGAGGTTTGATGGGGGTCCCGGCACCTTATACATACAAGTGAGCGCTTCCATAATGGAAGCGCTAACTTGTATTCGCTTTATAAGAAAAAATACGGTCCGCAAAACACAGATCCGCAAAAAAAAAACAAAAAAACAATGAATTCACAGAAGAAGAGGAGCGCCGGACCCGGAGCGGAGCCGCGGCGCAGGACAGTTAAGAGATTTTTTATTTAAATTTTGATGGGGGCACAGTGGGCTGATCTGAGGTCTTATGGGGCACAGTGGGCTGATGTTAGGTCTGAGGGGGGCACGGTGGGCTGATGTGAGGTCTGATGGGGGCACGGTGGGCTGATGTGAGGTCTGATGGGGCACACAGATTTTTTTTGTTTTATTTTTTAGGCGTTGCATCGAATAGTATCGAGTATCGAATACTTTTTCTTGGTATCGAAATCTAATCAAAATTTTGGTATTGTGACAACTCTAGCCGCAATCTGTGTCCCCCCCCCACCACCACCACAACTCGCTTTCCAATGCTCACTGGGTTGCTGCCCCTTCTTGGTGCCTCTTGATGCACAGGAAATGCCCACAGTGGTGACCCACCTCAGCCAGGTCTGCAGTATGATTCCCCTGCTTGTTTATCTCAGAGATTCTCATTTAGGCCATCAATTGACCCTGTCCATACCCAGGCTGGAAGAAAGCAAGCTGGGAAATGGAAAGTAATACCTTTTTTAAGGGAGTTATTCTTATGAATAAGAACATTTTATGAACTACCTTTCTGTATTCCATCCATCCATAACTCTATGGCTCTATGTCAGGGGGCCAAATTGTCAGACACTTCTCACTATTGGACATATTGGTATATACTTAAAGGCTATGTACATGTTTGGGGGCAATTTTTTTTTTATTATTGCATTGTACTTATTTTGAGCTAAAAATCATTATTCAGTTGGTCTTTATTAACAATATGGAATCCTTTTTTCTGTACAGAGCTGACATGCTCTACTAACTGCCTGTGGTTTTTATGTCTATTCCGTCAACTGGTGGAGCAGAAGGACTCCTTATTTCTGCTCTCTGACCTTATAAACACTTATTAAAGCTCAATCCTTATCTTACTGATAGGAATGTGGCTTAAATAAGTGTTTATGAACTCTTAGTAGTTTAGAGGTAAGGGCTATTAGATGACCAGCACAAAGTGAAAGTACCAGTCACACAGTTAGAAAAACAGTTAACCCTTTGTGACAGAACGACTCAATATCTAATATATAAAGCTGAGTGTGTGTGTGTGTGTGTGTGTGTGTGTGTGTCCGATAAAGGAATCCGCACCGCTGCAGCTACAATCACAAAATTTGGCACACATGTACATCAGGTGTCCGGGAAGGTTTTAGAACAGTCTTCAGCTCTCCAGGATGTACCGTTCCTGAGATATTCCCCAAAAATGCATTAGCCAATAGTAGCCTGGTCACATGACCCTTATCAGCCAATAGAAGCTCACAGGCAGTCTCTACACACCAGGTTTCTATGACAACCTAGCCAGTTCACTGCTGTAGGTCTGCATTAAAGAGCAGAGCACTGTGGATGACAATGGTAAAGGGGTATTTCGGTTACCATAAATATAACTTATGTTTTAGACTAATTCATCATCAATAATTATCTCATATAATGTAAATTTCACATATTTACTGTTCAGTAGTAATAAAAGATGGATTCTTCCACTGCTACCCACCTTCCTCCTAAATTACTATTGCATCGACCTGTAATTCAAGCCACCGTCAAAAGAAGGACTTAAAAGCCCCACCCCCAGATCCCACTAAGTCACGCCCCTGACTCAGTCAGGCCATGCCCCTTCCATGCCGCATTTGACCGGGATTAAAAATATAGGTAAAAATCACCTTCTTTCAGCCGCGGGGTGGAGGGAGGGTGACTTTCTCCCTGCAGCTCATTGCTCAGACTGCACAGTGCTGCTGCTGAGAGTGAGCTGTTCAAAAGGACATCCCTGTGTCCATCCAGGCCCTGCGCATGACAGAGGACAGGGAGTCTGCAAGCCAGACTGTCCAGCCTAAAACAAGACCTCTGGCCACCCTAGGGGCAGGCTGATGTTAGGGTGGCCAGATGTCCGGCTTTAGGCTGGACAGTCCAGTTTTCTGGCTACCTGTTCTACGTCCGACGCAATGCCTGGACAGACATAGGGATGTGTACCCTTTCAGTAGCTCACACTCAGACAGCTTCTCCTCCGTGTCTTTACGGAGCCAGGGGGCGTGGCCTCATGTTTAGTGGTGTGTCTTCATGGGAACGGGGGACACTTGTTTCACTTTTGTGGGCCGGTGAGGTCTGGCTTTCTGGGGTGAAGACAGTGGCCACTATAGCTGCTGTGGAGGTCACAGTTAAAGGGGCGGGCTGCTGTAGAGGTCACTGTTAAAGGGGCGGGCTGCTGTAGAGGTCACTGTTAAAGGGGCGGGCTGCTGTAGAGGTCACTGTTAAAGGGGCGGGCTGCTGTAGAGGTCACTGTTAAAGGGGCGGGCTGCTGTAGAGGTCACTGTTAAAGGGGCAGACTGCTGTAGAGGTCACTGTTAAAGGGGCAGACTGCTGTAGAGGTCACTGTTAAAGGGGCGGCCTGCTGTAGAGGTCACTGTTAAAGGGGCGGCCTGCTGTAGAGGTCACTGTTAAAGGGGCGGCCTGCTGTAGAGGTCACTGTTAAAGGGGCGGCCTGCTGTAGAGGTCACTGTTAAAGGGGCGGCCTGCTGTAGAGGTCACTCTCGATATCTTTTAACCACACACACACACAAACAGTAAATGAAATAAATTAAATATACCCGGGCGAAGCCGGGTCCTTCAGCTACTTTTTAATAAAGGCCAATTGAAAATACGATTTTTAGCCAAAAATGAGTAAAACGCAATCATAAAAAAATTGCCTCCCTGGTCATGTAATCTGTTGGCTCCATGGCTGATGTTGATATGTCTAAGTTCATTTGGAGACCTGATGATGGTATATTGTTAGCACCTCTACATCCATGTAAGAGTTTAAACTCAGTAGTTCTGGAGCTACTGAGGACCTGTCAAGTCAAGGGCCACATTATCTGACACAAGACTATTTTTGTTACATGCAAGATTAGAAGCATTTTCCTGTGAATGTAGTTCCAGTATATACCTGGGTATTATTATCTGTTGTCTATAGCTCTATATACAAGTCAGGAGGAAAACTGGGTATGTTCAGATACCGTAGATCATAAGGATCACTATGGATCTTCAGTCATAAACTGGACTATTGTGGTATGTTGGTGAATTTTCTTAGTATTCTCTGTGAGTTAATGTGGTTTTCTTTTCTCTTTCAGAATTCCCAATGTTTCTTCTTCAATGCGGAGCAGAGAGAGCAGAGAAAGGTGAGCATTGTCATTACAGGAGGTTAATTTTAAAATATTTGCCAGTCTTCAGTAACCTCATACTTATGTTCTGTGTAGATCCAACCTTTATTTTTCTCTTTTAACCTGCCCCATTGCATCTAGGGTGTGGCATTCTAAGTTGCTTAGCTACCACTTTAGCAGGTGTCTGGGTGACAACTGTTTAAGTTTGTGTTGATATATCCACTATACCATATACTGCTACTTGTCTCTTTTATCTGTGTACACATGACAGAATTACGGATCCTTGTTACGTGGATCCTTAAAAGGTATTCTAGGATTTTAACATTGATGGTCTTTCCTCAGGATAGGCCATCAATATCAGATCAGTGGGCATCTGAAACCCTGCACATCCCAATAAGGCTACTTTCACACCAGCATTTTTGCTGGATCTGTCATGGATCAGCAAAAACGCTTCCATCATGACAATACAACCACCTTCATCCGTTATGAACGGATCTGGTTGTATTATCTTTAAATTAGCCAAGACTGATCCATCATGAACACCATTGAAAGTCAGTGGGGGACGGATCTGTTTTTTATTGTGTCAGAGAAAACGGATGGGTCCTCATTGACTTACATTGTGTGTCAGGACATCTTGCTCCACACCACATGGCAGACTACGTGCAGCGTTATTCTGTCTGCGATGGGGACGCAACCAAACAGAACGGAATGCATTCTGGTGCATTCCGTTTTATGACGGATCTCAATAACGGAAGAGGAAAGCGTACGTGTGAAAGTAACCTAAGCTGTTTCAGAGTAGCACTGGCGCTGGCACTACGTGGCTCCATGCATTGTGTAGTGGTGGTAACTGCAGCAGTTACAAGCTCCTTCCACTGCACAGTGGATGGACCTGTGTTGTTCCACTGATGACCTCCAGTGCCAGAACTATTCTGAACAGCAGAGGTATTGGACCCCCACCGATCAGGAGAAAGGCCATTCAATTTTAAAATCCTGGAGAACTCATTTAAAGCGGTTGTCCATAGATTTAAAGTTATTTCCTACCCACAAGATATGTGTGTCTGATTGATGGGGTCCAACCACTGGGACCTCCAATGATCACGAGAACAGAGGTCCTGTGACACATGGCGGTCCAGCATGTGCAGTTCCCTTCGATTTATCTCTATGAAACTACTGACGATAGCAGAGTACTTTACTGAGTAATGAAGTGGCTGCGCTAAGGCCACCACTCCTTTCATAAGGGGGAGTGGGTCAAGGACACAATTTTGTGATCGATGGTGGTCCCAGTGGTCGGGCCTCCCACCATTTAGACATTTAGCAGGGATAAGTACCAGGGATCCTCGGACAACCCCTTTACTATGAAACCTATAATCTGTAATGGCGTCATTCTGTGCACTTCCAATTTGGGAAAGCCTATGGAGGGTTTTTTTTTTTTTGTTAGGAAGAAGTGGGGTAAAAAAGTGGTTTTCTTCTCTAGAAGCACTATGATGGCAGGAAAAGAAGAGATTTGTTTAACATGCCTTCAACCATGTGTAGTATATCATCCAGCTTATTGTCATCTAGATACATTTGGGAAAATCGCTCTCCTATTTATCGTCTGTTCTCCCTTTGTGTTCTGTCTGTCTCCTGGTTGCCGTGAATTACAATATCTTAAGCTCTATAGCTCTGCATTGTCACATTTTTAAATTATCCACCATCTCCTTTTTTTCTTTCTCGATATTACTTTCTTCTGTGTCTACTCCTTAAACTGCAGCGCCAGGAGCTGGAAGAGGTAACATAATGCCATAGTCTAGGAGTAGGCGCCCGCTACCCCCCCCACCCCCCTTAGTGCTGTGCAGGACCCTTTGTGGACCCGTTAGATCCGTATGTGCTGATGAATACAACTGGTTTATGTGAAGGAAGTAAATATTGCAGCATTTTCTACAGGTCTTCTTCATGTCTTTGTATCTGACCAGATGTTTTCTGGGTGGTTAATATTGATGGCTCATTGGATTATATGGGTAGCTGGACCATGATGTGGATCAACTTGCCCATCTCTAGCCTTAAAAGGAACATTGAATCTGATCTGCAGGCCCCATGTTATAGAACATGAGGAGCTGAGCAGATTGGTATATAGCTTTATGAGAAAAGATTCAGTAAAACTTGTATTTTATTTATTTAAAGGGGTTGTCTCACTTCAGCAAGTAGCATTTATCATGTAAATAAAGTTAATACAAGACACTTACTAATGTATTGTTATTGTCTATATTGTCTCCATTGCTGGCTGGATTCATTTTTTCATTACGTTAAACACTACTCGTTTCCATGGTTACAACCACCATGCAATCCAGTAGCAATGGCTGTGCATGCACACTGTAGGAAAAGGTGCTGGGCTCTTAGTTAGTTCCCCAAGTGGACCACAATTTGCAATCATCAGATTGCAATTTGTACAGAATAATGAAATTTCCTCCATTATTCTGTACAGAAATCACTATATCCCAGTTCAATGCTGCCATCTGCTGGCCTAAACTGGCATATAATAATAACAAAGAGCCTGGAAGCCTAGTACAGACTGTGGCTCAACAGGGCACTTTCTCCCTATCTCCAACGGGGGAAAGCGCGCCTGACCTGGGTTTTGGCGTTCACAGACGCCATGGTCATATTTGACCACGGCATCTGAGAGGTTAAATGTCCGCGGTTGGCATTACCACCATTCGCGGACATTAGCCACGGGTACCTACTGTATAGCAGGCACCCAGCGGCTATGGCGCTTGCTCCGATCTCGAGCGGGCATCATCATTAAAGGGGTAGTCCAAGTTATATTTATTGATAACCTATCCTCAGGACTCTTCCTCAAACAGCTGATCGGCGGGGGTGTTGGACCCCCGCCGATTTGATATTGATTACCTATCCTAAGGATAGGTCATCAATAAATATAACTTGGACAACCCCTTTTAAGGCCCGACATCCACTATACATGTACGGCGGATGTCAGGAGGGGGGGGTTAAAAAAGAAAAAACCCTCCTGTTGCTGATTGTTTACAAACTGCAGTGGGGATGTGGCAGTGGCATGTGATCGCTGCAGCCAATTACTGTCCTTCGCAATCTGACGCTACACCGTTGACGTTTCATACCATCACCGATGCTGTACTCCCAACACTGTCACATGTATGGTGATGTGCTGTTGTACATTATGTCACTGCTGCAGCCAGTCACTGACCTCATTCCGACAACGTCACAAACAGCTCCAGGAGGACCGCACCAGCACCAAAGAGAAGAGCACTTGAAAAAATAGTGCGTATAAGGGCTAATCTCGGACAGCCCTGTACTAGAGAGAGGGAGAGTAAAGGATGGTCCTATAGAATGGAATATACATAAGACAAGTAACTGAGAACCCCTTTGAAGGGAACCTGTCACCTGTATTATGCTGCCCGCACTGATTTCAGCGGCCTGTCAGTGCTGTGATGGCAGTCAGTACTTTTATAGTACATGCAGAACCTTGCAATGTGAGGGAGAGGAGTCTGATGAGGCTCGGTGCCCCTGCCCTCCCCCACCTTCTCCTGATGATGACAGACGGGTTTGTTTCCTGTTACACGTAGGAAAGAGACCTGTCAGTCATTATCTGGAGGGTGGGGACGAGCCTCATCGGACTTCTCTCCCACACATCGCTGGCGTGCGCTGTGAGGTTCGGCATGTCAATACTATAAAAGTACTGACTGCCGTCACAGCAGTGGCAGACCGTGTGGGCGGCATAGTACAGGTGACAGGGTCCCTTTAAGTCATTTTCAAAGTATATTTGGACGTCAAGCCATTGTAACCGGCAGTAATAGAACTTCTTACTTGCCACTTATGAAATAGAACAGACGTCGATTGTTTTTATTCTGGCTGATGCTGTCCTCCGTGATCACAAGCGGTGGCGTCATAGTTATCCCTGGGGTTGGGAAGGATGAGATACGTATTCCTTAGCAATGCTAAATGTGCGTCAGCTGAAGATTTGATTAAAGTCAAAGCTATTCTTCTGTACAAGAACATTCATTCACGGAAGCAGTCAATGACTTACAGTAGGCTCACTCAGTGCTGATGGAGGTCACGGAAGAAGCAAAAATGGAATCTTCAAGTATAGTTCCCATTATGTTCTGCGTCTAACCAAAGAGTACACTGGACCAGGAATAGGAATTGCCCTTTGTTGATTTAACTTCAGGAGCCTTCTGTGGTAAGTTACCTGTGACCGCAAGGCGTAGGGGTACACACTACACAGGTGGTCCGTGATCTGAAAATTGAAGGGGAATTCCACCTTATTTATAAAAATAAATATTTCCGCAGAGTCTTAATGATTATTGGTAAAGGTCAATATCACAGAATCCTGCACTGCACAGAGTGCCTACATGGAGTCAGTACTCCCTAGATCTAATTTTGGTGGCCTTTCCTAGAGAAAAGCCACCAATATGAAAATACCATAAAATCCTTTAAAGGGAGTCTTTAACTTGTTTTTCACTAATATAACTAAGAGCACTGCCCCACAGAAGATTGCAGACACATCCCAGACATACCTGTGTGCACTGTGTGTCTGTATTACATGTCCAGGAAAAACACTTTTATTCTGCTGGAAAACAGTTCCCAAGTGCCCAGCTCTGCTGCTGCAAGTTCCCAAAGCAAACCAGACTGAAGAGGGGAGGGCTGTTTTATCTTCTCATATCTTGGAATTGGTAGCAGATAGAAAAATGGTTCTGACCTTTCTTGAAAGATGGCATTCCAAGCTTTCAAACTATACAAAAATCACAGCATTATATCAGAAGATATAGCTGTTAGAAATCGAGTTGGGAGAGAAAGCTGTTTTTAGTTTCACTTTCAGCTGGGAACATGGGAGCTGTTTTCCTGAAGAATAAAAGTGCTTTTTCTGAACATGTAATACAGACACACAGTGCACACAGGTATGTCTGGGATGTGTATGCAATCTTCAGTGGGGCAGTGCTGTTAGTTATATAGGTGAAAGACTCCCTTTAATCAAACTCAAAGGAGGTTCTGGGCTGTTACCATGACCAAGCTATTAAGCCAAAAACTTGCTGCTGGCCAGGTCATCTCATGTGCCCAAATTCTGTTTTTTTTTGTGAGCTTTAACTTCTGCAACTATTTATGGAATGGTGTGTATTGGTGTCCATATGGCATATTTGTGGCTATTATATCATCCTGAGCACCCCCTCTCCATCTTCATTGTTCCCACGCCTCATATCAAGCAGTGGGGAACAGAATGGCCTTTGTGAGGTATGACAAGTTGGCTCATCTATAGGTCCTCTATTTGTCCCATTTTAAACTTTATGCAAATCCATAAATTTGCATTCATACCAGTGGTGAGAATTGGCAGTCAGTTCAAGAGGGCAGTGGATAGAAGTCTATCGATAACGCAAGGTAAACAGAATTCTCTCAGATCGTGTTATTATTTTCAGGAAATTTAAGATGTACTCAAAGGGGTATTCCAGTTGGTAAAAATGATTGGGAAAGGCCTCAGAGTGGAATAAAAGGAACCATACTCGCCCTCATCAATCTCCCACTCTGATGCCTACGGGGTCCCCTCTGGTTTCTGCTGTCTCGTCCCATCTCACCATGCAGGAAATGCCTGCAGATACCTGCTCAGTCCGTTACTAGCTGAGAACTGCTTATTTTATGTTTTTTTTTATACCACTCAGAGACCTCTCTATAATATTTACTCTGTGGACAATTCCTTTAAAGAAGAGCTCAAAGCAAAAATTTTTATTCCGTGTCCTGCTAGAAATGTACATGATGTAATCTGTAGTGAGTGTCATTTTCTTACTAGTGGCTGTATTTTTTAGTTATATCTCCCTGATGTTTCTCATCTGTGTTATGTGACTAGGAATCAGACTCACCAACTCACACAGTAACTTGTGTGGACAGAAAGTCTAATTCTCTATGTATTCCTATGGGAGCCTTACTTTCAGTCTCATAGTAATGACTAGAGCAGTAACTGGTTTCCTGTCCTGGGTCAGTTGGAGGTCAGGGAGTTGGTCACATGACCCAGCTACGATAAGAAGAGAGGGTATAACTCAGAATTACAGTCTCTGATAAGAAGATTACAGTCACTACAGATTATATCATGCACCTAACAGGTCAGAGAATAAAAATGTTTGCGTGAGTTTTAATGCTTTAATGCTTCATTAGAATTACATGTGACTTTTTTGCTCTTGATGTCCATGCCCACTCTGCTTACTATTTTACACATAGTTGATGTCTACCCTTGTTGTTGTCTCCAATTCCCAAGCTTCTTCAATGTGATGGGGGTTGTAGTAGAGCTATGCTTGGTTTCCACCATTTTAGAATCATTGGTGTTCTCCTCCATTTTACAACTGTTACCTGATCCCTATTGTTGCTGCCCATGAGCTGAATTCCCATTGTTTTCCATCTTCATTTTCACCCCGCTCCCAATTCATATCTGTAGTTCAAGAAAAAGAAATTCCGAGACTGGGTCCCCAAGTCAGACTCTGACTATGACTCGGATTATTCGGAGGATCAGGATGTTAAACTGCGACAGGTGAGATGTGGTAAATAATACTATCAATTGTACACTCAGGGACAAAAAAAATATTGCACCAAGGAGTTGTTGAAATCGAACGAAACTATGTGTGAATGTGATGATGACATATGTAAGTGATTACAGTATTATCGCAAAAGGATACAGTTATTGGAGAAAATTGTGCAATGGAGGTTCTAGTATCCTGTTGGGCCACCTCTAGCCTGGATATAGTATGGTCAATAAATTGTAATTTACAGTGGCTTCCAAAATTTACTTTGTTGGTATTTTCCTTTAAACACATTGTTGTAAAAAATGTATCTGTTTTTTTTTTCTCTTACTCACTCCACATTTGGTTTCTTGTGCTTTTAGAAACTCGGAGAAGTGGTGATCAAGTTCCTGGAGCGGGATCTGCAGCCATCCTGCCAGTTAGTCTGTCTAGAAACCATACGCATCCTTTCTCGAGACAAATATGGATTAGCCCCCTTCACCAGCCGCTCAGCGATGCAAATCTTGGCCAGATATGCAGGTCTGGACTACTCTGATGAGATGGAGGTGTCTTGTATCCCGGATAGTGAGAGTGCAGTGGAAGCTCTGAAAGGTCTCTGTAATATTGTTTACAACAGTGTTGAAGCCCAAGAAATGGCCACTGAGTTGCGTCTGGTGTGTGGCTTGGCTCGTCGCCTCAAGCTCTACAATGAAACCAGGTCATCTCATGAGAGCAAGTTCTTCGACCTTCGCTTGCTCTTCCTTCTCACAGCTCTCAGAGTGGATGTACGGAGGCAGCTAGCTCGAGAGTTGAGAGGCGTCAGTCTTCTAACTGACGCTTTGGAAAGCACTCTGGCTTTAAAATGGTCTGACATCTATGAGGTGGTAACAGATCGTCTTGCGCCACCTTTAGGCAAAGAAGAAACTGAAAGAGTGATGGAAATCCTAAAGACCCTCTTCAACATTACCTTTGATATCAGCCGCCGGGAAGTCGATGAGGTGGGTGTTACATTTTTTTATAAAGTAATAAAAATCAATTTTCACTTGGAGAGGAGGCCATACATGCCTGCTTACACTAGAGTGGAAGAAAAAATTAAAAATGGGTTTGATAATGGCTAGGAAATACATAATATCGGAAACATGGAGGGTAGTGTGTTAACAGAGTCAGTTTTATCTATGGTCCTTGACCCTATTCTGGGTCCCCACTTAAGGATAGTGCATCATGTGAAGAAGACACTAAAACTGAGCATGAAACTTAACTTTACTACAGCAGGAGGCACAGTGCTTAGCAGTTAGTCACAACTGGTATACAGCTTGATGGTTACAGAGGATTCATAAGCCACTGGGGTAACCAAAGAGTCTTCTGTGAAGGTAAGGAGCCTAATAGCACACAGCATATCTTCTATATACAGTATCTCTCCCTGAGGGCCCTCAGCTCACTGCTCACAGTCTCTGACAACACCTCATCCTAAAAAGATGTGGCAGGGCACATGGATCAGCATTCTCTGGTCATGGCCACACTATGTATGGTATCAACAATCTCCCTGCTCCCAACTGTCATCCTCCTGTCAACTGCCTCTCTCTTTCCTCTGAATCAAACTCAACATCTGATTGGCTGTCAGTTAAGCCTGCAAACTGACAGCCTGATTGGTGCATGTACACTTCAGACAGAAGAGGACAGACAGACGTAGGAACGGGGACACCTCTATTACACTCAAGTGTAAAGGGGCTTCCCCACCCTCTTTCCACACCCATTAAAATTAGTGGATGTATAAGAGAGTTATGTTTAAAAGGGTTTTCTGGATAGGTCATCAGTATGTGATCGATGGGGGTCCAACACCCGGGACTCCCGCAGATCAGCTGTTTTGAGTGGCTGTGCTTGGTATCTCACTCAGCCCCATTCACCTAGGAAAAGCAGAGAGAAGGCTGTGGTGCTGTCAGAAGTGCCACTGTCTTCTCTAACAGCCAATTGGTGGGGTTCTCGGGTGTCGGACCCCACCAATCAGATACAGTTGACCTATCCAGAGGACAGGTCATCAGTAAGAAAACCTATGAGCCCTTAAGGAAACTATCTGCGCCTAACTTGACAAGGGGTATGGCTTACTAGAAAGTAGGCATGGCTTTATGGGAAACAGGACATTGCCTAATACGCACAATTTAGCGGTAAAATTCTATTCAGACTAAGCCAACCAATAATTGATATAGACTTCGACAGGTTTTCAGCTATGCATCAGACTCACAATCCAGTATGAGGCACTGTGTTACATCTGGTGCCTGTCTAAAAGGCCTAAGTTTTCACCACCTATAGGATTAGTAAATCTGCTCCTTTGTGTTTCAGTGGAGGATGTATGATGATTGCTTCAGTCACATACCCCTCTTTTCTGAAGTCATTTTTTGGTCAGGAGTGCTGTCTGAAGGCTACAATTGTCTTGCCAAGAATTAAAGGGAATATATGTTTTAAATGAAAAAGGAAGTGCATGGGAGGTATGGAACAACCAAATGAATGCCATGGAGACCTGTGGTGGGAAAACATTACATTTTTAACCACAGTGGAATTCCCCTTAACAACCAGCTGTAGTATTCTAACATTTGGTTTATTCACTTACTATATTATTTGATATTAAGGGCACACATTCTGCAGGTGAGGCCCCTGTTTTTGACAACTCCTCCTATTCTCTAAAATACAGCAGATTCTGGTAACGACAAGTAGATATGTCATGTGACATCTTCTTACTGTCATACAATAGGAGCATTCTTGCTTCTATCCAGAGGATGAAAACTTGTACCTACCGAATAATACTTAAAGCAGAGGGTTCGTAATGGAGCTAGCTCCTGAGATGCTGGTGCAGAGGATGGGAGTAGTAGTGGGTGCTGATGAGGTATTATGTCATGGTGTACTCCCTTAGGCCGTTGCTCCCTGGGGATCAGTGTGATGGAAAGGTGGTTTGAAGAATCAGGCCAGAAGTAAATGAATAAAAGTCTCTGTTTATTCGGTGCAAAATATAACTTGTGGTACATCTAGTAGTAATAAGTACAAAGCACAATTTCTGTCACCAGATGATGAGGAATGGTGGCTGGTTATGAGGCAATTAAATGGTTCTGGTGGGTATAGGTGTCCACTATGTGATACTGGCCTGGATGCTGTTTAGGTGATGGGTGTCCAAACTGCATTTCCTCATATGCAACAGGGTCTATAATGCTGTAGTTGCTGGTCACTCTGCTGACTGACTAATAGACTTGATTCTGTGAATCTATCTGCAGTAGTGGACTCACAGAAGAACTGGATAAAGTACCTTGAGGAAGGAGCTCTAGCATGTGCTTCCTTTCTCTCCACTGGCTAGACTGGAACTCTCCCTCCTGGCAGGAAGTAGGATCAACCCACTATTAAGAAGGAAGGAACAGGGTGATTAACCCTGTCCCTGCCAACCATACCTCTTTTGCTGGAATACACAACCTAAACACAATAAAACATTTACAGATACCCCAGGTCGCAGGTACTGCAGTCATATTTCTATCTAGTCTAGACACTCCTCTGTGACCAAAGCAGCCTGGACTCCATTTTCTTATACTGATACATTGTAGCAAAATATCTAGTAAAGATAAAGACATGCTTCTGATGTATTCAACTCACAGAGGATTTCCTGTACTGGAGGCCAATAGATGTGAGTATTAATAGGTCTGTATAGGTATCCAGGCTCTAGATGTAAACTAGAATGTTGCTATTCACTGACAGCAACACCGTCAGAGATGATAAGCTCATAAATAGATAATCTTGTATCTCCGTGCAGATGGTCTCCATGGTAGATGGTCTGTTTCCGGCAGTGTCCATGCCATGCTGTGTTCTAATACTTCTCAGACCTAATTAACTGGAAATTACCCAGTGCAATTTACATTAATTACTGTCATAATTATTCTTATTAATGAGCGCCTTGCAGCACCAAATTAAAAATGATACAACCTCTTATGAGAGATCAACATAACTCCATTCTAGTGAGACGGACCATGGAAGATTTACTAAGTAAATGTTATGTGATTATTTATTAAGGTGCGGATGTCTAATGGTTGTCCACCTTTGGTTAGAAGGGAGCAAAGGTTTGATGTGCCCCAGATATTCTATTTTAACAAATCTAGTATTCTTCACTAATTTTGGAGCATTTTTTTTCTCTGTTCTCATTTCTACTGGAAATGTAACAATACATTGATATCGAAGTGTTTTTGGTCTCAAAGCAATGTCTCCCTACACTTGTCATGATAGGACAGTGCCAGTGGAAGGACAGCTTTCCAACTGGTACCACTCAGTTGTAAAAGTGTTAATGCATTTTTAGAAGGAAGAACAAAGGAACAGAACATCATAGAGTTGTAGAATTATTTAATGGGGAATACAAGTATCTACTGAAACAGACATTTCAGCAGACTGGTAATCTTTTAAAGGGGTTGGCCCATCTCACACGTTGGTGGCATATCACCAGGATGAGGTGGAACCTACACAGATCTCTAGAATGAAGCCACCGAAGCGAAGAACAGTGCTTTCCATTCACATCTATGGGAGTTCTGAAAAGAGCCGAACGAGTGTGCTAAGCTCTTCCCAGAACTTTTATAGAAGTTCTGGAGAGGGCACTGCGCAAGTTCAACCATCTCTGTGAGAGAAATATCCGAGCCGGTGCTCAGGTGTTTTCGGCACTTCCATAGAAGTGAATGAAGGTCAGCTGCGCTTTTAAAAAAAAAAATGTTTTTTATTCATTTATATAGGACTACTATATTCCGCAGCACTTTACAGACATTAGCATCACACTTCCCCAATGGAGCTCACAATCTAAGGTCTCTATCAGCATGTATTTGGAGTGTGGAGCCCTTGGACGGTGCGCCCATGTTTACTTTTGGGGCCCGGTTCTACAGAGATTGGACCTGCATCAATAATTCTGAAGCATCATTTGTTACATTCTATGTTGTGCCGTTCCTAGCGATATGACTCCAATATGTGAGATGGGCCAACCTCTTTGGGGGTATTTGCATTTTCTGTGATTGGGGAATGCTGGTTGGTCACCAGTATGACGCACCATTAAATCTGTTACAACGATTATCACAAAACTTGTCCAATATTGGATGGCAAATCTGTCCAATTATCCAGCAAGCCTGAAGAAGGAAGTGTCGCACCTTTAACTAGGTTTAGATGCCATTCTGAGATAGCTGCCAGCTTCTGTAGGTGATGTACTAGCAGCCATGTTGCTAGTCGTTCAGTTTTCCTAGAGTCCTGCATTGCAAGTCTTCTAGCTGGATCGACGTCTTCCTGTATTACTTGTTTGACTAGCAGGTTTACAGACGTTGTGGGATGTTTGACTTCCCTTTTTTATTCTTATTTAGTTCTGTAAAGTGAACGATCAAAACCAGTCAACGCTGGAGCATAACCAAAAATAACCTGTTGTGTGCCCTTTTTTGTTTAAAAAAATAAAAAAAGCAAAAAACAATAGAGAAAAGGAAATATTTCTTAGTTTCTATTTGCTCAGTTTTATTTCCTCACTTTGGAAGTCATGTGAAAGAGGAATTCTCGTTCCCCCAGAAGCAGCTGGATCATGCTCTTTGGCTGGTGATAAGATCAGCACTGCCATCTAATGAGAATATAACAGTATCACATGGAATAAATGACAACCATTTTCTAAACACGGCATGGAAATCAGATGATCGTAGTGGCTATGGCTGGCAAAAATAAAGCAATAGATGGCCTAATCAAATGGGAGGTGGGTCCTGTAATACATGGCCAGGCCAAGTGCAAGTGGATGGCACTCTTACTTAGAGACTCTCCCATTGGTTTATACAGGGGTGTCCCCACTCAAAGATACTATATACTTCTGGAAATACAGTCTTTGTGAAAGAATCCTTTCAATATTTTATGTATTATACTTGCTTATACAGCACTGACCTATTCCGCAGCACTTCACAGTATCTGATATATGTTCACATTGACCAATGGGGCACACAGAATATGTTGACATTTTGTGTTTTCTTCAATCAGTGGTCAGCTTTGCTGTGTAGATTGGAGCAGAATTAGCAGAGTAATGTCATTATCCCTAGAGGGCATGAGATTTAATCACTATACATATACTCCCTATGGGAGAGATTTAATCAAAACAGGCATTCTCTGTGCCGGTCTTGATACTCCCCTGCACTGTCGGAGGATGCACCACATTTATAACGAGGTGCAGGCCATATCATAAATTAGGTGCATCCTCTGGCAGTCTGTGCACCTAAACAGAAATCTTTGGCAGCTCAAAGCTGCCATAGATTTCTGGCTTAATTTGCACCAGAAAAGTGGTGTACATGAAGATAAATTTATCTCCACTGTTGGACATGCCCCTTGCCAAACCCACTTCGGAAAAGTGGCATGGGTGGTGTAAAAGAGGCACTTGCAATTTTTTTTCTTCAAAATCACATTTATAAAGTCGCAAACACAAGGCTTGCAACTTTTTAAAGCCACTTTTCTGGGGTAATGGAGATGATAAATCTCCCCCTATGTCTCCTCTACCACCCCCTAGACACTTGGGGACGGCAGTATACTCAGTCTCTTCCCAGAGACTCTGTTTGTCTGAACATTAAACATGTTGTCTCGTTAAGCCAGGTCTTTTCATATAACTCATTAGTGTTCCTGAGTTCTAGCCTATAGGCCACCATGTTCCAGTGGCTGACCAGTTAATTTATTCAGAAAATTGAACCTTCTGCTGCAGATTCCAACATCATTCTTGTTTGGTAATTTAAAGGGCTATTGAACAGAAAAAAAAACTATAAAATGGGTATTGCTAAGATTTACTAGCAGGGATGTAGATGTTTCAGTTAGTAACTTACCGTTGTGGCACTTTTGTCTCCACTTTTGTACACTGTTAATTCATTTTTATTTGTCTCCTAATGATGACAGGAAGATGCAGCTCTCTACCGCCATCTGGCAGCTATTCTTAGGCACTGCTTACTCCGACAAAGTGACGGAGAAGACAGGACGGAGGAATTCCATGGGTAAGATTACTGCTTGGCGGCGCTGTTTATAGGCATCCGTGATATGGAAGGAAGAATATTATAAATAGAATTTTAGAAATTACTGATTTGAATAATAATAATTTGCAAATAAATGTGCTTTTAGCTGATCTATATAGATCAAGGGATGCAGTCAGCAGTATGATAACTTTCAGGTGGAGGGAAAGTAGGAGTCGTGGGTTTTCTATGAGTGGGCAGGGGAATCAAACTCATAGGCTTTCTGTGAGTGGGCAGAGGAAAGCAGGACTCACAGGCTTTCTTCTATGAGTAAGCAAGGGACATCAGGACCAAATGCTTCCTGTAAGATTGAGGGGGAAAGCAGGACACACAGGCTTTCTCTATAGCTGGGTGAAGGAAAGGAGGAGTCACAGGCTCTTGCGATGAATGAGTATGGGATAGCAGGACTCAAAAGCTTCCTTTAAAATAGTGAGTGGGAAAGCAGGACTCACAGGGTTTCTCGAGGAGTATTGGTAGCATTTTTCTATAATTCTATGTAATTTTATTATAAAGCCATGGTCAATAACATCTGTATTCTTGTACAGACACACAGTGAATCTTCTGGTCAACCTGCCTTTGATGTGTCTTGATGTTCTGCTGACTCCTAAGGTTGAACTTGGCTCTGTGGAGTACATGGGAATGAATATGGATACTGTGGAGGTTCTGCTTCAGTTCCTGGACAGGAGGTTGGACAGGGTCAGTAAAAAGTAAAGCACACCTACATGTCTGGAAAAATATCTTGTTTTGTTTTTGGGCTTTGAAGGTTCCCTGAGACATGATGTGTATAACCAACTGTCTAGATCAATGATGTCATCTTTATTTTTGCCTTTCTCTACTGAATTACTTTCTCTCTGTTTTTTTCACCTATTTCTTACCTTTTTTTTTTCTTCTTTCATTTTGTTTTTATCTTTTATTTCCTTCCTTTCATATTTTTTTTTCTCTTTTTCGTCTTTTCTCTTCTTTTCCTCTTCTTTCCCTACACAACAGTATAATGTTCCTTTTGTGGTCACGTCTGCCTGATGTTTTGAAGTAGCCCAAACTCATTTGGATGCTTCTAGTGGATACTCAGTGGATTCTGCATGATATCACTTTTAAAATGATGATTATTTTTGTTGCTGTAGGGCCACAAGTTACGAGAGACGCTGACTCCTGTTTTGAACCTCCTTACTGAAAGCTCACGTGTCCATCGAGAGACTCGAAAGTTTCTCCGAGCTAAGGTGAGACAGTAACCGGTTACATCTCTGAACTACAGCTCACCTAGTAACTCCCCACTTCATTCCCTAGTCATCTGAGAAGTCTTGTGGATAATTGTAGAGGTTTTCAATAATATCATTATATTAGGCACTATTGGGCAAGGCCGAGAACCTTTTTTCATTTGGCTAGGCAGGGTGCATGGAATAAAAAAAGCTTCCCTGCTCCCGTCATTCTGGTTCCAGTACCAAGCTCCCTCTACTTCTGGTCATTGCTGGATTGGACATGCTTGTGGACAATCCGTGGCGACATGTGCAGGTATGGCACATGACCACTGGCACTGCTGAGGCAATTGAGTGACCAGCAATGATAATGTGTGTGAAGGAGAAAGGAGCTCAGTGCTGGAACCAGAGCACAAGTGGCAGATGAGTCTTTTGTGCCCTTCCTGGCGATAAGAAAACGGGCTCCTGATTTCAGAGTACACCAAAGGACCCTCGTTTAATAGCCGATGAGCATTTTTTTTTGTAGGACCTGGTAGGTCAGTGCATTAACCGGAAATACATTGATTTCAATGTGGATTGTGTCATGCTTCATTTTTCCAGTGGTGGTGCAATAGGGAATTCCATCATTGGAACACCCTATGATTAGCTCCATGCCAGGCAAACCTTCTAGCAAAGGAAACAACCCCTTTACGTATTTACCCAGGCAGGCCTGCACTGAGAACTTTGTAGTGCTTACCAGAATGTCTGACTTTCAGGTGTTACCACCTCTGAGAGATGTAAAGAACCGCCCGGAGGTTGGAAATACCCTGCGCAATAAGCTGGTCCGCCTGATGACCCACGTAGACACAGATGTAAAACATTGTGCGGCAGAATTCCTATTTGTCCTTTGTAAAGAAAACGGTGAGTGGCAGATGACCCCTCCTCCTTCTATTCTGGATTTTACAGCTGAGTGTTGCTTTCTTGTCATAATGGTGAAAAAGGGTTACTGTGATAACAAAATGACATTTTATTTTTCATTTTTTTATATCATGTAAATTTATGGAAAGATAAATTATGAAATATTAAAGGGGTTCTCCAGGAATAATAACATTTTAGCAAGTGCCAGAAGCCTATGTCTCTAAACAGATTATTCATACATACTTGCTTCCTGCCGCTCCAGTTCCTTGCGCTACCGCCAGTTCCGGTCCCCACAGTTTTTACATCCAGTGCAGCATGGACATGGACACATGCAGAGCCGGGAGAAGGTATTTTGGTGCCCTAGGCAGAGCAGGCAAATTGCTCCCCCCACAAATAAATTTACAGTGACATTACTTTCTAATAAAGAGATTAAAACACGTTTAAAAGAAGCAGTCAGGGTCAGATCCAGTGACTAACAGGTGACGTCTCCAAGGATTTCAGTTCTTCACCTCCCTCTTCTTCTCCATTTGGTCCTGACCATCACGGGCAGACATCTTTGAAAAGTGGTGTGCAGCCCCCTCTGCCTCATAAAAAGTCACTAGTATTACTATGTGACACATGGGGGACTGTTGTGCAAATCAGGCCCCAAATTTATACAGGTGACTGTCATTCTGCTGCTAGTCCCAATACGCTGTGCTCTCCCATGCCCACAATCGCTATACTGTCAGAAATAACAGTGCCATATGGATAGTTCTCCCCATAGCAATAGTGCTCTCAGACTGCACTATAGTAATAGTTCCCCCAATAGTGATACTTCCCAAGAGTGCCCCCATTAGTAGGAATGCCTACATATTGTGCCCAATAATAATAATGCCCTACAGTACCCCTAGTAGTATGCCCCTTCTGTGTGTGTGTGGTGTGTATGTTATATATATATATATATATATATATATATATATATATATATATAAATAATTATTTTTTTTTTTTTTTTTTAATATAATCCATAAAAATCTGTAAAGTGTGGCCTGTACTTTTATTCAGCTCCCCTGAGGCAGTACTTTGTAGGACCACCTTTCATTGTAATTTAAGCTGCAAGTCTTTTGGGGTATGTTTCTAACAGCTTTTCACATTTAGAGACTGAAATTTTTACCCATTCTTCTTTGCAAAATAGCTCAACCTCAGTCAGATGGGAAACAGTAATTTTCAAACTTTCAAGTCTTTCAATTTTCAAATGCTTCTTACAAAGCTACTCCTTCATTGCCCTGGTGGTGTGCTTAGGATCATTGTCATGCTGAAAGAACCAGCCACGTTTCATCTTCAATGCCCTTGATGATGGAAGGAGGTTTGCACTTAAAATCTCACAATACATGGCCCCATTCATTTTTTTATGTACACGGATCAGTCGTCCTGGTCCCTTTGCAGAGAAACAGCCCCAAAGCATGATGTTGCCACCCCCATGCTTCACAGTAGGTATGGTGTTCTTTGGATGCAACTCAGCATTCACTCTCCACCAAACACGACGAGTTGTGTTTCTGCCAAAGAGTTCTACTTTGGTTTCATCTGACCATATGACATTCTCCCAATACTCTTCTGGAACATCCAAATGCACTCTAGCAAACTTCAGACGGGCCCGGATATGTACTGGCTTAAGCAGGGGGACACGTCTGGCACTGCAGGATCTGAGTCCCTGGCAGCGTAGTGTGTTACTGATGGTAGCCTTTGTTACATTGGGATTTTTGCTCACAGTTCCTGTGATCATTTTGACCCCACGGGGTGAGATCTAGCGTGGAGCCCCTGATCAAGGGAGATTATAAGTGGTCTTGTATGTCTTCCATTTTCTAATTATTGCTCCCACAGTTGATTTCTTCACACCAAGCAGTTTGCCTATTGCAGATTCAGTCTTCCCAGCCTGGTGCAGGTCTATAATTTTGTTTCTGGTGTCCTTTGACAGCTCTTTGGTCTTCACCATAGTGGAGTTTGGAGTGTGACTGTTTGAGGTTGTGGACAGGTGTCTTTTATACTGATAACAAGTTCAAGCAGGTGCCATTACTACAGGTAATGAGTGGAGGACAGAGGAGCCTCTTAAAAGAAGTTACAGGTCTGTGAGAGCCAGAAATCTTGCTTGTTTGTACAGTAGGTGACCAAATACTTATTTTTCACCATAATTTGTAAATAAATTCTTTAAAAATCAGACAATGTGATTTTCTGGATTAGTTTTCTCATTTTGTCTATCATATTTGAGGTCTACCTATGATGTCAATTACAGGCCTCTCTCATCTTTTTAAGTGGGATAACTTCCACAATTGGTGGCTGACTAAATACTTTTTTCCCCCACTGTATGTGTACTTTGTGTGTGTGTGTGTGTGTGTGTGTGTACTTTGTGTGTGTGTGTGTGTGTGTGTGTGTGTGTATATGTATATATATATATATATATATATTATAGAACATCAGCAAAAGTCAAAAATGTTTAAAACGGGGGTGCAATCCCTCCAGGCAATTGATGGTTAAGCCAGTAGTTATTCAAAGAAATAGAATGAGGCTGCACTCCAAAGTAGTGAAGAAGTAGGTGGACCGTTTTATTCACCCAACTTGCAATGTTTCAGCCTAACACAATGAGGCCTTTCTCATTGTGTGGGCGCTGTATGTGTACTGTGTATATACAATATATACGATGTGTGAGCACTGTATGTGTACTGTATATATACACTGTGTGGGCACTGTATGTGTACCATATGTACCCTGTGACGGTGTGATGTGTGTGCTGTATATATGCTGTGTGCAGGCTGTATGTGTACTGTATATATACTGTGTGGGGGCTGTGTGTGTGTACTGTGTATATATACTGTGCGGGGGCTGGTTTGAGGTTTATTAACATTTTGAATTGACCAACAGCACTCTATTTGGTTACTAATAAAATTAATCCTCAAAAATACAACTTTCCTAATAATTGTGCACACGGTGTATTGCTGGCTTATGGAAAAAAACTGAAAAACTTACCATGCACTATTGCTGGCTGCTACTGTTGGTTGTTACATGATAGTTTTTGCATTTTTGGTATTTAGTATCTCGTTTTGTGAAATACACTGGATACGGTAATGCAGCTGGCCTTCTTGCTGCCCGGGGATTGCTGGCAGGTGGACGCGGAGAAGGGCGATACTCTGAGGATGAAGACACAGATACAGAAGAATACAGAGAAGCTAAACCAAAGTATGTGCACCACTCATTACCATTGTGATCAGTAGAACAGCATGTGCTTTTAGTGAGGAGTCTGATATATAGAGCTCAAGTGATTATGAGGAATTAGGGATAAGAGGCTGGCTAACATCAAAGGAGAAGAGCAAATGCTTTAGTAGTTGATTGTAATATTTCCTAAGGGACAGCTGTAGTTATCAAAGCTAGAATTGAGACATGCCCCATTCCCTTAAGTTATAATTTTATTACTAACTATTGGGGCCATTTATCAAACTGGTGTAAAGTAGAAGTGTCTTAGTTGCCCATAGCAACCAATCAGAATCAACCTTTCATTTTCCAAAGGCGCTGTGAAAAATGAAAATTGGAATCTAATTGGTTGCTATGGGCAACTAAGCCAGTTCTACTTTACACAGGTTTGATAAATGACCCCCCGTATGTTTGTAGTGTACCTCAGATGTATGCCACTGCATAGCCATACAGAAGCATCTGTCATCCATAAGTTGCTATATTAAAAATAAATAGTACCATGCAGTATGCCACATGTAGAATAGTGCAGCAGACTAAAAGAAAATCCTACACCGACGTTTACCAGCCCAGTGCAGGCCAAAAGGAGACGCTTATCTGCCTCTATCGTGTTAAATTAGACCAATGAATGTGTAAGCAATGATGTTTTCTATTGAATGACTGCAAGCAGAGATCTTGAAACTGAGGAGCTGATCTAGTTGTTGCGTATGAAAGGGTAGATGTAGACATGACTCTTTCTTCAATTAATCTATCTGTGCAGCATTAACCCTGTGACCGGACGTGTAGAAGAGAAGCAGCCCAATCCTATGGACGGGATGACGGAGGAGCAGAAAGAGTACGAGGCTATGAAACTGGTCAGCATGTTTGACAAGTTATCTCGGTGAGAAATTGACCACTTTGGTTGCTGTACTTTTTTGTAGGTAGAACCCTAGTTAAAGAGGCTCTGTCACCAGGTTTTAACCTATGTATTTTAATACATAGGTTAAAACCCCTTAAATTGCACTTTTTTAACATACCTGTATTGCAGAGTATAGCGCAGTGGTTGTGCTGAAAAAAGAACTTTAAACATTATGCTAATGAGCCTTCGGAGCACCGGGGGGTGGGCTCTTTCCTCCTGAGCACCGCTTCTTCACCGCCCCCCCCGGGCCCGAGGCTCTCCTCCTTGTCTTTGGTAACGCCCCTTCTACAACAAGACTGACAGCGCTAGACCGTTTGGCCTAGCGCTGAAATTCCGCGCCTGCGCAGTGCGATCGCGCCGGCGCGTGCGCAATAGCGCTTGCCGTGCCGAACACTGCAAACGCTTCCTTCCTTGTGCGCACGCGCCGTCACTTCCCTGAACCCGGAAGTGACAGCGCGTGCGCACAAGGATGGAAGCGCTTGCAGTGTTCGGTACTGCAAGCGCTATTGCGCACGCGCCGGCGCAATCGCACTGCGCAGGCGCGGAATTTCAGCGCTAGGCCAAACAGTCTAGCGCTGTCAATCTTGTTGTAGAAGGGGCGTTACCAAAGACAAGGAGGAGAGCCTCGGGCCCGGGGGGGCGGTGAAGAAGCGGTGCTCAGGAGGAAAGAGCCCGCCCCCCGGTGCTCCGAAGGCTCATTAGCATAATGTTTAAAGTTCTTTTTTCAGCACAACCGCTGCGCTATACTCTGCAATACAGGTATGTTAAAAAAGTGCAATTTAAGGGGTTTTAACCTATGTATTAAAATACATAGGTTAAAACCTGGTGACAGAGCCTCTTTAAATTGGGTCAAACGAAGCATCTTTCTAACTAATCAGCCGGGCACAGGACCGTTGTTCAAATATCAGGTGTCTTTACAGCAGAGAGTCAGTAGGTTTCACAATGTCTGTCTCATGGGTGCATATTGCATATACCCACAGTCAGGTGGTAAGTGGCTAGGCGGCACTCAATTAAAATGGTAACAGCGTATACAGCTCAGTGTCATGTGCAAGGTGGGCCTGTCCTAGCTGTATTAAGGAAGTATGAAATGAAAGATTATCGGGCAGATTGATCAAAACTGGTGTATAGGAAAACTGGCTTAATTGCCGATAGCAACCAATCAGATTCCACCTTTCGTTTTTCAAAGGAGCTCTGAAAAATGAAAGGTGGAGTCTGATTGGTTGCTATGGGCAACAACCAGTTTTCCTATACACCAGTTTTGATAAATCCACTCCATAATCTCTATATGAAGACGTCTTCCTTGCTTTTTCCCATACTGGTACTTGGTTGACTCAAGAGAACATATTACTTATGGCCTGAAGGAGTATTTCAGTTACAACTAGCTATCCACTGGATAGGGTATAACTGGTAGAGTGATGGGGTCTGACAGCTGGGACCTCCACTGATTTTGAGAACAGGAGACCCATTGAATGGAGCACTGGTAGCACATGCACACCACCGTTCCATACAATTCTATAGGACTGCTGTAGATAGCTGAGCAATGTACGTGGGTATCTCTGGCAGTCCCATAGGGGTGGTGCACATGCTCAAACACCGCTCCATTCAATCAGGGAACACAGGTCACCCATTGTTATGATAATTGGGACTCCTAGTGGTCGGACTCCCATCAAACAAGCAGTTATCTCCTGCCCAGTGTAGATACCACTCTGCATATTATTTCCTCTATCCAGTGGACAGGGAATAACTTCTTATAGCCAGAATACCCTTTTAAGTGGAACAGTGCCACCCAGTGGTAGAGAAAGTATTTAAAGGGATTCCATGCTCCCGACCTTGTGCTAATGGGCAATTTGAAGCTCTTGTATCTGCCCCTTGGTTGATATTTCAGAGCAGTGACAACGTCATCCCCTTATGTCCGCACATCTTGCACACAAAGTACATGGGGGGTGTTAAACTGATGTAACGTAGAACTGGCTTAGTTGCTCATAGCAACAAATCAAATTCCTCCTTTCATTTTTGACAGCTCCTTTGGAAAATGAAAGGAGGAATCTGATTGGTTGCTATGGACAACTAAGCCAGTTTTACTTTACACTAAGTTGATAAATCTCCACCATGGTGTTTACAGCAGTTTTCTCATAGACTTGAATGGCAAGTGGTAATGGACATGCTGGGTTACATTTCCATTCAGTCTCCCCCTGTATAGCTGCCTTTTGTGGTGTATCATTTGACAGACCCTGTTCTCCTAGTAGGTGGGGGTCCCAGAAGTGGTCGGAAGATCTCATTAATATATCTTGATATCTGTGTCACATCTTGACTTTGACAACACCTTGGAGTCATTGATATTTAATCAAATATGTTTTTTGTGTACAGAGAGCAAATCATCCAGCCCATGGGAGTAACATCTGATGGAAGGCTGGAGCCTTTAGATGAAGCTGCACAAAGGATGCTACAACAACAGGAATCTTCTGATCTGGAGACGGATTCAGACTAAGTCTTCACAAGCTAGAAGCACATATTGGAAGTCAAAGCCGAGCCAGAAAATGAGACTGCGATCAGCTCTATAGGCACCATGAACCACATGGGAAACTTAATATAGATTACTGTAGATGTATCTTTAAGACCTTGGCGGTAGACCAGACACTGGGGTGTTATATCGTATAATATGACCCTTCCTAGGAGCACCTTCAGCTGCTAAGGACATAGAAATGTAAAATGCCTACTGTTTCCCCGAAGACCTTGGCATGGAGTGCTAGCTGCTCTGCTTGGGTCGATGTCCTGTCAGGCTTGTGAGCGTTGTCAACCGTTTTAGAGAGTTGGAGGTAAACATTTTTTTCACCACTAGAGGGCAGTGCTTGTTAGACACACTGCCAACAGAGGGCGACTGTTTTAATATTAGATGTCAGTAGGACCAAGCAATGAATTTAAAGACTGCAGGAAGCTTGATCAACCTAAAAAAATTATCCCCAAGAATCCTGGAAGTCATTTTCCAAAGACAAGACGATGCTTATAGATGCAGTGGTTCAGGATATACTGAAGCATAGTGTAAAAATGTATTAAAAAGCTTTCAGTCAGTCCCCCATGCAGTGCACAGTAGTTACAAACTAAGAGGAGGTGGGATTCAGTTCCTTTAACAACATAGTCATGAGCACATGTGAAGAAAAACGTATACAAACCGAAAACCTAAGTAGCCATGTAAGTCTCAAGTCAATGTGACAAAGCTGCTATAGACTGGACGTGAAGAATTTCCTTATGATGGATGTACGTTTTAGGAATTTCAATATTTAATGTGTGTGAAAGGTTCGCATTGTTACCTGGTATATTACAAAGAGAACCCCACAAAAGTGAACAGATTAGAAACACAGATTAAATCCTGTAGTGAATTATCAATTATCTATTTTATAAAATCGCCAAATATTTCATTCTGCTGCTTGTTTTTATGTTTTATATTGGTAGTTGGCCTAGTATAGTAAATATTACTGTGTGTGAAGCCAAAGAAATTGAAATACTAATTCCACCACCGGGGACTAGCAACCATGCTCTGTCTAGAACAGGAGTACTGACTGGCACACTGCTTTCTAAATATGGACCGGGCACACCAGCTGTTCAGACCCCATACCCCTACCCACATACATGTGGTAGTGTCTCCAATGTCTAGCAGAAGTAGTTCCGTCGAGGGCCTGGTAAACACCATGTCCTGGCGCTGGCCAGCATCAGGCTAGTGGTATCTGGAAGTGTAGAGTATATATTTTTTTTATTTTCTGGTCTAGGGTCTGAAGTAATTGTAAGGGTTAGTCTGGGGTCAGAATGAATTACAGGGTGCTGGTCTGGGGTCTGAACTAATTTTAGTTTGGCCAATTCTACCATTTTTCCTAAACGCTCTTAAAGTGTATAAAGTGGGAGCTGTTACAGCAGTACAGAAGGATTTCTCTCACCACTTCATTGCTGGTTAGAAGGCCCCAGCTACCAATCCATTGCCCATTTAAGCAGTGGTGAACTGCTGCTGCTGCTCCATCCATGCTAGCCCAGATGGCAGCAGTCGTATGATCTTCTCACCTGACACTTTGCTGGCTGTGTCCTCTTCTGTGCAAGACAGTAGCTGAACCTGTGTAGAAGAGGATGTAGCCAGAGACAGCCAGGAAAGAGTTAATGTGAGACTCATGCACATGACCGTAGCCAATTTCTGCAAACTACAGATGAGGTCTGTCCCCTTTTTTTTTTTTTTTTTTTTTTTGCTGACACATTGACCACAATGGGTCCGTGGTCAGCATTTTGCATTTCTGCATACGTTTGCGGAACACACATACCTTTGCGGAAAGTGCATGGATGATCCGTGTACTATCCGTATAATCTGTTCCACAAAAAGATAGAACATGTATACTGGAAGTGGGTCCTCAAAAAAATATACAACACAGACAGTATCTGTATTTTGTGGATCGCAAAATACATATGGTTGTGTGCATGAGGCGTAAATCACTTGACTGCCGTCAGCTTGATTCTAAAGGACAGGGCAGTAGCAGCTTGCCGTTGTTTACATGCGCCATGAAACGGCAGCCATGTGCCTTGTAGCCAACGATGAAGTGAGAGAAATGCTTCTGTACAGCGGCTAGGTACACTTCATGCATTTAGGAAAAATTGGTAAAGGTTGGCCAACCCCTTTAAGCGGGTACCAGGCACCAGAACTCTAATTTGCATGATAAACTACATATTCCAGGGTGACTTACCTCTCGTCCAGCCAATCATTAAGGTGTAACTGTCATATTTGTTGGGTAATGTGTAGGGACAGGGATGGGGAAAATTTTTCTAATATACTTTATTTAGGCAAAACATTTGTAGTAGAAAACTGAAAGCAGCAATGTCCCTTAGCAGTGATCTTTTTCAGAGAGCTAAGGCTACTTTCACATCTGCGCTTTGTATTCCGGTTTTGCGATCCGTCATAGGAACTATGAGAAATGTGAGGTCACGATGGATTGTCATCCTTTGAGTGAAAACAAGAATGGTTCTATTCAGCAAACAGATATTGAAAACAGTCAGAAAATATAAAAGTCCCAGAACTTTTCATTATTCAGTCATCTAAAAACTCATGTAAAACGGCTGAAATCACACAGTAGGCCACAAACACAGTTCATAAATGGTACCTTTTATTGCTTTGTCTGATGGTTTAAAAATTAACTGTGAAGCCATATGCCAATGAGCTCAAAAGTGCCCAGGGCCGTTGTTTATTGCTGCAAGTGCCAGGACCCCAAGACGTTAACCAGGCATTAATCACTGATAACTCCTACCCTGTCTGACTGTACAGTAAGTCCACCCAGTATCCTCCTGACGTCCTTATCCTCGTGCACAGAAGCGGAATTTTGGTATCAATCACCGCCGGGCCCACACTTGTGCCATATACAATACCAAATGTGGTCCACGACATCAATGAAGGGACTGCGCATGTGCCGGCAAGGGAGATGCAGAGGATAGTGATGACAGGAGGATAGTAGGCCGAATTACAGCCAGACATGGTAGGACTTCTCACCAAGTAACGCCTGGGGACCCGGGTGCATATGGCTTCACAGTTTACTTTTGGACAGCAGACAAAGCAATAAAAGGTACCATTTGTGAACTGTTTGTGACCTACAGTGTGATTGGAACAATTCTACATGAGTAAAATAGATGACAGACTCCCTTTTAAAATGTCCTTCTGGGCCTGTAGTGATGACATCACATTCATGTTTCTTCTGACCGCTGCAGTGAAACTCTGGCCCCAGTGGTCATATATGCAGTGGTACATCACCGCTGAGGCCAGTGATTGGCTGCAGAGTCCTGACGGTGCAAGCTCAGCAAGAATCGAAGCAGTGGGGACATTATAACGGAACAGTTTTTTCAATTTCAAAATGTTCCCTGCCTAATTTTTAAAAAATGGGAAATTCTTCAAGATGTTTTATGGTTTTTATGCAGTAAATCTTAGTGTTATTCCTCTTTAACTATGACTCCCTGCTATAGGCAGCCATTTTATTGCCTGGAGTAGGAAGACTATAGCAGTACCTGCTACACAGATTTGATCATGAATCACCACGGTAATGTCACTTCTCCCAAGTCTTGGGCAGTTTGCATTTCCTCACAAAATGGCTGCTCCTCCTGGGTGGTAATACTTTTTAACCACTGTTTAGTTCATTTAATGCAGAGGTCTTTTAAATAGTTAAAGGGGTTGTGCAGGAATTTATATTGATGACCTATCCTCTGGATAGCTTATCAGTATCAGATCGTGGGGGTCCGACACCCAGGACCCCAGCCAATCAGCTATTAGAAGAGGCCAGCACTCTGTGAGAGCCACGGCCTCTTCCTAGGCCATGTCACTGTACATTGGTCACAGGGCCCGGTTGCAGCTCAGCCCCATTCAAGTCAATAGGGCTGAGCTGCACTACCAAGCACTCCCACTATACAATGCACGCTGCTGTACTTGGAAAGCTGCCAGAAGCTTCAGTGAGCATGGCAGCACCCTGAAATAGCTGATTGGAGGGCACTCAGACGCCTACTGATGCGATAATAATGGATAGGTCATCAATATTAATTCCTGGATAACCCCTTTAGTAAAAAAAGAAAAAGAAATTCCCTTAAGAGTTGCATAATATTACATAACCCGACTTTCTTGATGGCTGTTGTCCGTTAGAAGGCAGTTTCGCAGCGTCAGCTCGCTGAGATATTCAGTAATTATGTTCCCTCCGGCTAGGGAGATGTCTTTTCAGCAGCTTTGCTTGTGACGAGGAGAGACTGATTTGTGAATATCCATTGCGTGTAATCCTAGGGCTCATAAAAGACATCTGATAATCTGAAGGTGTCACTGCCTGCTGTATAAAGGTTGAGCATGCAACTGTCCAGACCTGTCCATGCAACCTGCAGCACCACTAAAACGCGTCTCTCAACTCCAGAACATTTTTTAACCCCTTTCTACGCACACCACATAAATTATTGGGCTAACTGCACAGACCTCATACAGAGCTCCAAACCTCTGGCAAAGATAAAGAATTAAAGGGGTTTTGCACAGGAATAATTTTTTTGCTTAAATTAATTATTACTCATCTCAGTGATTCCCCCACCGCTGCTGTTCTGACACTGCCCTGTTCCTCTAATTTCTGGTACCTGGCTCTACACTGGAAAATGCTTGGACTGGCCGCTCATCCAATCACTGTGAGAGGCAGGTCAGTGGAATAACAGATTACTGGAGGCCAATCTGTAAGGCCAGACACACGAATGAGTTGTATGTGAGGAACTTGCAGCATTCCGGTGGAAAGGTCCTGTTCTGACACCCCCTTCTCTGGCAGGATTGCAGAGCATTATACTGATTTATAATGCTGTGTGAAAGTGGCCCCATGTTGTAGGTGGGTCCAAATTGAGAAGGCGAGGCAACACAAGTAGGCAGGGACAACAGAAGTAGGAAGAGCCAGCAATACCACAGTGCAGAACAATATACTCCCCTAGCAGAACCAAATACCACAGTGCAGCACATAATACTGCCACCTGCGTCACAGTATTCAACTGAGGATTGAGATACAGTTGAATTCAGGTGGGCACCTGTGGCTTTAGGCCAGGTGCATAGGAAAGAATCAGATTGTTATGTACTCCACTGGTGGCTGTGAGGAGGACTTGGATGGCCTCCCAAGCTGTCAGCCCACCGGAAAATTTCCCTGACCAATTTGCCCGTGTTTGACCCTGAGAGTCCTGGAATCTACTGAATTACACTGACAACATTATGATACAATAGATTCCAGGACCCTCATGGTTAGGGTGCTGTATGAGGAGTGGAGGTCAGAACGGGACCTTTTACTGACACATGCTGCAAGCTCCTTGCATTCAACTCGATTGTGTGTGTCTGGCCTAAGAGGTTCATTCTACCAAGTCTTTCCACTTAAAAATTTCCTAGGATGGGTATATTTGTTACCATACACATGTACATTTATGAAAAAACAAAAAAGTGTCTTGGAAAGCAACAATGAAAATACCAAAAAAAAAAATTAGGATTAATTGACAATCAGGCCTAGTAAATAAGGGATTAAAGGGAGTCTGTCACCAGGAAATTCATTGTTAAATCAGGAACGATCTGGGCCATTTAAGAATGGCACTAAACTAGGACTTTTTTTGCTCCACATTCTACACAGAGGATAGGCCGTGACCTCAGACTCAACAAATTTACCAACATTTACACCTGGAGGTGTAAATGTTGGTGAAAATCGACTCCAGTCAGAGGCTGGAGTAGTTTTTACATCTGGCACATGGACTGCTGGAGGTGTGCCTAATTTATGAAGAGGCGCATACCTTGTCATAAATTATGTACGTGCTTCACCAGCTTAGTGGGGAAACAAAGACTGATGTAAAAAGCCAGTCTTTGTAAATTACCCCCAATGTCTTGTAGAGCTAGCTCAGCTGAATATAATACCTTTCATTTAGCAATCTGTTCTGATGGTAGACTGGAATGGTCAACAGGTCAAATAGAGTCCAAACATAAATCCTTTGAACTTGTCATGGTACACGGTAATCAGAGGTATACTCCTGACAGACACCCCACAGAGGGCCAAAATGCTATGTGAATGCAGCCTTAGCAATGACAGGCCAAAATGAAGAGGAGAGCCAGGTTGAGGGCAGGAATGAGAGGGAAGCCATGTTGGGAACCAAGAATTAGAGGGCTGCCGTGCTGGGGGCAAAGAATGAGGAGACCATCTTGAACTAGGAAAGGGGGGCACTTATGGTTGGCAGCACCACAGGTGTTTTATCAGTCCTTGTCTGGGGCCTGGTTCTGTGTGATACCAAACATACATGACGTGATTTTGACACTTTAACCCTTATGCTGTATGCTTTTGACATAATACAATTTTTCTGTGTATATCTAGGCATTTGGCTAAAAGAGATGTCACTGTATATGTCAGCCTCTAACTGCATAAAAAGAACAAGAAAGAACACTGGTCTTAGCACAGAGTCCACTGGCATATGATGTAACACATTTATTTAGGCCTCGTGCACACAACCGTATTTTGGGTCCGATCCTCATTTTTTTGTGTATCGTAAAAATGCAGACAGCACATTAGGCTGTTCGAAAATTATAGAACATGTCCTATTCTTGTCCATTCATTTTGTGGACAAGAACGGGCATATCTATAACGAAATTGAGGCATGCAAACGGACAGTTTCCATATTTTTATTGGATCCGTGATTTGTAGACCGCAAAAATGATATTGGCATGTCCATGAGGCCTTATTTTGTTGCATCTTCTGGAGGCCTAGTGTAATGGAAACTCCACCAACTTCCTGGCCACTTTTTATGAAAACTGATGTGTTGCATAAATGGGCAAAAAGTTACAGATTTGTGCGCATGGAAGTATAGATCATAATTACTTTATAAGCTAAGCTAAAATACAAATAAGATACACGGACACCTATGAAAAGAATCTAGGCCTTGGCCAAACTTTATTAAAGAGCATCTAAAAGGGTAACTATTTTCTTATAAACCAACTATATCCATAACAACTGTGCATTCAAGATTAACCAATAAAATAGACCAGCCATAAACTCGGCCTACAGCAGCTTGTCAACTAAAAGCAAGCAATTTACCCCTCCTTTTAATAAAGAGGCCATGACAAAGGTAAAATAAAAAGGGGCGGGAAGGGACAGCAATTCTTCCTGTAAAGATGAGGCTCACAGCTTACCACCACCAAC
The DNA here is from genome assembly GCA_900303285.1 of Rhinella marina. Classification (NCBI taxonomy): domain Eukaryota; kingdom Metazoa; phylum Chordata; class Amphibia; order Anura; family Bufonidae; genus Rhinella; species Rhinella marina. The sequence goes on along the minus strand of ONZH01014001.1, from coordinate 47,345 downwards.
CTCATTATTTTATACATGCCTGGCCCACTCACATGCCCTTTATATCCAATGGAAGTGCTGTTGCTTCTAAATCTTCCTCACCCCAACAACAGCACTTCCACAGGTTAAACTATTTACCAATCAATACCTCTAACCCCAACCTGCTTGACCAGAGACGATCATAATACCATGTAGATTCCTCCATATAATTCCGGGATCCTGTAGAATGGTGCTGAGCTACCATACCTGACCTAGAAAAATGCTATGGAAGGCCTAGTGCATCTTGGTTTACATTGTACTCCACCAACATAGGATGTTCAAAAGCAGAAATTTTTAAAGGACTGTGTAAGTGATTGCGTTGGAGGATCCCATGACCAAGGTCATCTTTGTTTGAGAACACAGCATAGCTAATTGCAGTGAGCAGGTCTGTACTAGTCCTGATGTTTCTCAGGGCCGTGTACTGTGGAATGCATCATACTTCCACTTAGATCACCAGACAAGAGAGAATCATACATTGAGTGGACATCAGTGGCACACAGAGGCATGATTGTTTCTGTAGTGCTACATGCGCATGGCTTTATTTTGGGTCTATGTATTCATACTTACCTACAACAAATGGATCCCATCTGAAGGACGAGCGGAAAAAGAGGGAAGATGGTGAAGACAGCATGGATGACACTTATCCATGAAGCCTGGGTGACTCGATGATGAAGCAATAGCTCCATATGTGATAAAAATCACAATGTCTGAATACTGACGTCATTACCAGTACACACACACATGTTTAGGTCTGGAAGTCTCAGCTGCTTGGTACCGGCTCACTGTGGACACTTTATTACTGTGTAAAAGGCTTGTCCCAACTTTAAATGTTATTTTAATATAATTCAGCACAAAAAATTAATTACTTTTATAATTCACTTCCTGTTCCAAAAAAGGCTTCAGTTGCGAGGTCTCCCCTTTAGTGGCACTCTCTGGTGATGAACCTCCCTGAGCAACCAGCTTGAATTAAATCTAGCAGAGCAATTAGCCACAATTGCAGTTACTTTGTGTTCCAGCTGTACAAGCAGATATTGCTTGTACAGCCTATTTAGCTGCATTGGAGCCCAAAAATAGGGGAGCGGGGCACCACCACTTTGCCATAGTATGATCCTCCACTACAGTGCCTCAGCGTTATCTGCTCCTGCTTTCAGGTTCTGTTGTCATGTGTTTCTCGCAGCTTTGGGTCGTAGTACTCAAGTTATAGGTCTGGCGCCTCTTATGACCTCACCACGTGTTTCATACCCCACCTGTGATGTCATCACCACCCATTCTGTGGCTTTAAAGGGGAAATGCCAGGGAATGGTACTGATATTACCACATGTGACATTAAAGGATTCACTGGAACTTAGAGACGACCCACCAACCTTGACAAACCTTCTGCCACTGGAGTACCTTTCACTATTATAAGTGCATACTGAGAGTAGGCATCCTAGGAGTGTCCTAACAGACAGCAGGCAGCGTTCCCTGCATACTCTCCCTCTACAGCCTCCTAACCTAATATTGGTAGAAACTAAAGCTCTGTCGTTTCAGGTAATTCATCAGAATGAGCTGCCATAATTGTACATGAGGAATAACACTATCTCTGGTGCAGTGGCGTAACTACAACTAACTAGGCCCCACAGCATATTTTTGAACAGGCTCCCCCAGAAACTTCTTCGCAACCCCCAACTCACATGCAACCCTCACTCTTGTGGCTAGTCAAGATTGAGCTCTCCCAGACCAGGCCTGACAGCCGTTCCATCCGTTTCCTATAGTGTCACTGTATATAATGTCAATGTATAATACTGTTGAGGGGGCCCTGACAATAAAATCTTTTAGTCTCCCTCCTGAGGGGGCCCCAAAGCAGCTGCTTCCCCTATAGCTACACCCCTGCTCTGGTGATTATATGACTTGTATCTGGCAGGTTTAGCAGTTTTTCCTTCTGCAATCTGTAATTCTAATCTTATCACCTGTGGACAGGGACTAGCTGGTATTGTGTCTGCCTATACACAGGACATGGATAAACAGGGGATCCTTCTGCCTACCTCTCTATCTCTATAGCACTGCACACCCTCAGAAGCAGCAGCAGTAATAGAGGACATTATTCAGCAGTACTGAGCATTTTCATCCTATAGTGTCGACAGTGAAACCAGCTGCAGCTCCATAGAAACATAGCGCAATTTATATAGATGGCAATGGTGATCTAACAACCGGTATGTACAGGTTTAGATGCATCTGAAGATCAAGGGACCTACAGTATGGAAGGATTTATCAAGCCTTGCCCTCCAGAATTCTGGCTTCAAAAAGTGACAAAATAGGGCTTTTTGACGTCTTGGGTGTATTTGCGCAAAACTTTTGCGCCGTTTCATTTTTGTACCACTCCAGTTTTGAATAAGAAAATGGGTGTGGTTAGTCATCAAGTTTAATAAAACCAGATTTTTCAGCTATGGCTTTTTAAAAAATTAAAAAAAAAATTGTAGAACTCTTACTCCAGTAAAGGAGTGGCATAGAATGTGGTATAACATCTTTAAGACAGAAGTGTTAGACTTAAAGAAGCACATTTATCAAACATTGTGCAAGATTTGATCAATGTGGTGCAAATTAGGGCATCACGGTCTCCTGTAAAAGTGACTTAAAAAATTCTCATCATTAAAAATTTCCCCCATAGTTTTATTGATAGATATTGTACAACAGTATCTTGTCACGTTACACTTGCAGTACCAGGAGCGACCACAAGGTGGCATAAAACCCTTCTGCAATCTGCTATCAGGTATTCAGTGAGAAGAAATGGACATTGAACATAATGTGCTAAAGATGCATTGTGTAGACTGAGAATATGTAATTTATCTAATTCATTCTTTCAGAAGAGTGCTCATTATAATATTTGCCCCCGGTCTATTTGTGAAAACTGAAGCTGAGCTTTGAAGCTACCACACAGGCCTTCTAGAAATTCAATCTTGACTTTAATAGAGATTTAAACTGTGCAGAGATATAATTATGAGCAACGTCATGTCTATGGAGAAATCATCTCTTGTTGTATATTTACTAGTATAATCCCTTGTTGTCCCCAAGATAAGTGATGCCAAATGTGTCTGTCACCTGTTCTCCCAACCCCTTTAAGGAGCCAAACAGCATAGCAATGGGGCAGGGAAGCAGGTGAATCCCCCAGTGGGCCCCTAGACCTCCCCCTTGCAAAAGTTGCACATGTCACAATACACTGCCTGCACTACATTCAGATAGACAGCATACATCAACTCAACCAGCCTATGTCCATATAAAAATTGGGTAGATTATTTAAAAGGTTTTTCTGGGATTTAGATATTGATGACCAATCCTCAAGATAGGTCATCAGTATCAAATCAATGAGGATCCTACACCCAGCACCCCCACAATCAGCTGTTTTGGGAAACTGCCGATACCAGAATGTTGTGTTCACTGTGTAGTGACTGTGTCAATGTACAGAAGCGTTTAGGTGGGTTCGCATCACGTTTTTCCCATCTTTTTAATGCATACAAAAAAACGTATACATTAAGCCAATGCCTCAGACTGATGCCATACAGTGGCAACTGTTCACCATAGAGTTCAGTTGTCAAAATAAAATAAAAAATTATACCTTTTTTTTTTACAATGGTATGCTTTTTTTACCAGACTATGCAAGATACAAGATCATGGTGTGCTGCGTTTTTGTATCCTTTTTTTTGTAGTCAAACGGAGGCATAAAACGTGATGTGAACCCACTCTAAGCTGCTGTGCCAAAAACTACACAGCGGACGGAGCCTTCCATTTACCGTGAGGGTGTTGGACCTCCATCAATCTGATATTGAAGACCTATTTTAGCCCCATAGGTTTTTTTTTGTTTTTGCGTTTATGTTTTTCACTCCCTGCCTTTCTGGAGCCATAACTTTTTTTTTTTTCCATTCACATAGCCGTATGAGGGCTTGTTTTTTGCGGAACAAAATACACTTCAGCGGTGGATTGGCCATAGACCTTACAGGAAAATTTCCCAGTGGGCCGATGCCCAGGGGGCCACCTGAACCCTCCTCACTGTCTGTCAGTGGAAGTTTTTGGGGATCTATTTTGTGAAGGACTGTGGTATTTGGCTCTGTTGGGGTGGTATAATGTGACACAATATGATATTGCTGACCCTGCCTTCCATCAATTTGGACCTAACCACAAAATGGGGCCACTTTTAGTATTTTTTCCCAGGGCCACTTTAAGTTCCCAGTCCGCCCCTGATACACTTTCTAATTTAATTTAATATTGAATAAGGTATAGTGGGGAGCTGGAAAAAAATTCCAAATGGGGTGGAAAAAAAACCTTGAATAAAATTCTCTTTTTTCTTTTGGTCGCCATATTCCGACTCCAATAATTATAGACACATCGGGTGACTGAGATGCCTTCTAGGCAAGAGGCAAGTCACCCATTATTTTCTTGCCTTGATGTTTCCACAGGGGCCCCCTTCATCAGGATAAAAGAACGTGGTTTGCTGCGTTTTTGTATCCTTTTTTTTCCTAAAGTGTGCATCAAACGGAGGCATAAAACATGTTTTGAACCCACCCTAAGATGTTAGCGGAGTTTTAGGGATATGTGAACTGGTCTCAGGTAATATTTTCGTTTAGCTGTACAGTGTGCCCCCAGAATTAATTTTGGGTGTAGAACAATGCAATATTAATATAAAACCTACATTATATGATTATTCAGGTTCTCATTGCATGATATCATTTCTTTGAAGATCAGAAACCATGTCAAGAAACCATCTAGTTCATGAAAACAAAATACACAGAACAGAACTTGTACCCAGTGCCCTACTTTTTATCTTTTTTAGGATCTTCTTCTACCATCCAACACAGCATCAGTGTTTCTTGGACTATCTGGTGCACCCTGTGCATCTGTAGTCCAAGACACTTCCTACTTGTCCAGCTCTGGTCTTGGATTGGCCAGCACTTCTCATGTGAGCTGTGCTCGCCAAACTGACGGAAGCAGGAAGCGACTTGGGCTGCCAAAAGCACAGTATGCATCAGGCAGTCTAAGAAGCTGTGTGGCCATCTTGGATGGCAGAAGAAGAGCCCCAGAACTGGCAGATCTGCAGCTAAAAAGATGAAAAGGAGAAGTGTTCTGTTCATACCTCTATTAATGTGATTTTTATAATTGAACTGGGGGGGGGCACTTTAATATGATAGGCACAGGCAGGTTTGCCGACCAGAATTTCTCTTTTTTTTTCTGGACAACTTACCCCCAAAATCATGGACAGCCAACATTTTTTATGGAAAAATTGGAAAATCATAATGAATGATGGAGATTATAAGTGATACATGTCTACTGCTCAATATACTGATCAGAACTCATTACCAGCATTTACTGTGAGCTGTAATATGATGGTAATTACCACCAAAATAATCTAGTCAGGTACCACCAGCCTCAAAAAAATCATGGACACATCTATTTATTTTCACGGACTGTCCAGAAATATCTGGACGGTTGGCAACCCTGGACACAAGGAACATTACAAGGGGCAAATACTTTTTTCTACAGCTCTGCTGAATGGAGCATTTAAGGTAACACATCTCACCCCATATTCTGCATTAACTGTTACAAGGAAAAAGCTATAGCATCCTTTAGTGTGAAATGAGGACAACCCCAGAATATAGCTACATCTCTTAGTCTGTTTAATCCTTCAAGTGAGTCTTATGTTTGTGATAATTACTTAAATGTGGATCAGAGTAATAAGGCAGCTCATGTCAGGCTTGACGGTTTATACATTCATGTGTTATAATTATCTGCAGCGATACCCAAGCTCTCAGAGGCTTAAGCTTGTCAGAGACTTCTACTTAAAAATCCAGAATATCCTTCAGTTCTATTAGTAAATTATGTTGTCATGTCCTGATTTAAGGTTCACCAAAGGTGACTGTTCACTTATAAGGTAAGTAATGGCATACATAGTAATTCGCCAGTATATGAAATCATGGAAAGTGGCTCCATACAAGCAGAAGATTTTCTTCAACAATAGTACTGTGGGGATGAGGAAAATTCACATACAGTTGCAAGAAAAAGTACTGTAATCAAGTATGTTTAGCATGACCTTGATTTTTTGCCGTGGTTACTGATAAAATATGGTCTAATTGTTATCTAAAGGCCCCTATACACATTCGGTCTAATGTGTGCGGGGAGCTCAAACATGATAGGAGAAGGATTTTCACCCAATCATTGTGTTCTCCAATGAGATAGGCCTCACCCATAAGTGTCTTTCAGTGGCTTTCTCCCCTCTCCTTATTGAAAACACACGTTTAGGCGAGCCAGTCATGTATAGGGGAGCCAGAAGGGAGTCGGGAGAGATAGATGTCCTACAAACGATCATTCAGACGACAACAGTTTAATGTCTATATGGAGTCTGTCACTGACTTTTCATTAATAAAACTACCAGCAATGGCCATCAGTACATGGTTTAAGCATTCTCAACATACCTGTATGTCATTTGGGTGTTCAGTAAATGCCCAGAAAAATAATTTTTATTCATGTGCAAATAGTATCCCAAGTACCCAGTTCGGTGGGCTTTCCTTTCAAAGTGCCTAAGCCCGCTGCTTTTCCCTGATGTCCGCTTCTCCCCTTACTTCCCAAGCCTTCCTCCCCTCTCCCCTGACATGACTGTGATATGCCATCAAATCTTGCACAGGATACTGCTCAGACAACACAAGGTGAGGGTACAACGCTTCAGGAAGACTTTATTGGATAACCAACAGTCAGCAGTATATATATCAGTCCCAGCAAGGACACAGGATGGCACATGACTCGCCAGGGATTAAACCTCTTAGACTTTGGAGTGACCCAAGACCAGCTACCCCAGCCAGTAGCACTCTGCTTTGGGCAGGCACCCACCGAGAGGAGGTAGTGGCCAGGTGACCCGATCTGGACTCTCCAACCAAACCCGTGGGCTTGAGGTTAGACAGAAGAGCAGTTGTGAAGTCCACCAGCTGGAGAATAGCTGATGATGATAGAAGCAGCCGCCATTTCAGTGCATTGGCCCCAATAGGATTCGTGGGAGATAATTGTGGCTGTTCCATCATTGGTTGTCAGTTTAATTTCACTGCATAACGTCACTCTGATTGCACAGCTTTTCCACTTCAGCCAGACAGTCTGAATGGCTCGTAATACACAGTAGGGGGGCTAATGCAATCCATAAGTGATGTCATTAGCAGGTCCTTTCCCATACATCTGTTGCATTGTTAGACCAAAAGGCACCGCATAGTTTATTCAAGTTGCTGTGGAAGTCAGACTACACACAACTACAGGAAAAACACATTAAGAGCGCATTCAGATTCAGACGACCGTGATGTGTTTTGTGGTCCGCAAATTGCTGATCCGCAAAACACGTGTGCCGTCCGCCATCTACAAAATGGCAGATCTTGTGGGCTGATCCTGGTATGCAGTGTTCAAGGAGATGGCAGTGCCCACCTTACAATTCTGTGTTAATTTCTGCCTTATGTCTGCTGTCTTAAAATGGATGGATATGTTTTACATGTTTATTCCCATTTAGGACAGATTGTTTTCGTTGGGAAGGGTTAATGATTTGCATCATTTTTTTTATGTTGTGTGTAAAATGTGACATATCGCTCACATATCAGAGACAGTAGCTTGGGTAGGGGTACTCCTAGCGGCCATAAACTGCTTGAGTTGAGATGCGGAGGGTTCTGAGAGCAGTTGGCCACAGTTAAGGCCTGTGTCGCTTGAGCCCTAGAGCAAGGGTGAATAACCACCATCCTGATTGTGTAACATTTGTTAAAAGATTGTGCATTCAGGCTTGAGAGAACTATAACCATCACGACTGAAGCCTCTTTGCTATAAAACAAACAAACTCATGCTTAGCAGTTTCTGGCTATCTTCTCGCCATACTTCAGTCCTGGACTTTTTTTTATTATATAAAAGCAATACCTCATACTGTAGACCAGGTTTAGGAGATGCCATTCTGCTATTTTATTTAGTTTATTTTGTTAAATTTAGCTAATTACTAACATTAGTACAGGGAGGAGACCTCTGCTCTTCTCAGTGGGTGTCTCTTTCTCCCGGGCTGCAATGCTGTCCAATCACTGTGGACCACATCACAGCCAGGGAGAAGATGAGCTGTGGTAAATCCCATAAGAATAGGCTATGTAAATGAGCATAGTATTCAATGTGCTCACCTCATAGCCTATATTCTTCTCACAGCCAGGGAGAAGCCCACTGAGAGGAGCAGAGGTCTCCACCTCCCTGTACCGATGCTAATGATTAACATATTAGCTGCCAAAACCAAACAGGGGGCATAGCCATGCAAAAAGGAGCAAATATTGGAAAAAAATAGCGGGATGGCATCTCCTGGACTACAGTATGAGGTACTGCTTTTATTTAAAAAAAAAAAATAAATTGGCAACAGATCCTCTTTAACATTGGTGTCAAGCAATGATTGCAATACCTGCTGCAATCTCCCGGTGACCCTCTAAGTGATTACTGTAGTACCTGCAAACAGTGGTCTAAGAAAGGCTAACATCTGAACCAGTAAAAAGATCATGGATGCCCAGGCCTTATTTATGCCTCTTGGAAGTAAAGACTAGCTAATCTTGTCTGGTTTCACAGAAGAGCTGCTGTTCAGAAATTGCTGTAAAACATAATGTTAGCTATGATGAAAGGTGACACAGTTGCAGGGTAAGAGGTAATGTAGAGACTAATCAGAGCACCTATGCTGACCTCTGTCCACTAACAAGAGTGTCTGCAATGGGCATGTGAGCATCAGAACTGAACCATGGAGCAACGGAAGGAGGTACGCTGGTCTGATTAATCACATTTTTTGATATCATATGGTTGGCCATGTGTGTGCATGTCACTTATTTTAGGAAAGAGATGGCATCACTATGCACTTTTTGCAGAAGCAGTGTGATGCTTTCGGCAATAATCTGCTGGAAAACCTTAAATTCTGGCTTTCATGTGGATGTTACTTTAACATGCACCACCTACCTACGCATTGTTGCAGACTAAGTACTGTACATCCCTTCATGGCAATGGTATACCATAATGGCGGTGGCCTCTTTCATCAGAATAATGTGTGTACCACAAATTTGTTCAGGAATTGTGTGAGAAAAAGGACCCTGGGGGAAACAATAAAATAGAGTTTCTAAACTGGGCAGCCTCTTTGAACAAGTTATCTTGTTTTGTTTTTTTTTTAAAATTGATGACCTATCCTTAGGATAGGCCCTCAATAGAAAATTGGTGGTGGCCTGACTTTCGGTATCCCTGCTAATCTGCTGTTTTAAAGGGTTGTAGGGGTCAGGCAAGCATCGCTCCTCCTTCATTCTTTAGATTGGGTTGTACGCTAACGTGCACTGGTTCATACTGCACACGCCATGGCTGCTCTTCGATCTTCAGTGATCTACTGTTTGCTATCAATTTTAAAAACCTGTATAATCTCTTTAAGGAGGTCTGTCTATTTAAACACTTGTCTGTGTCTTGGGACATTATTGCACCAGTTGGCTGCTAAACAACCGGCATGCAAATTTTAATATCAAGTTGATTTTGCTCTTTGAAGTGTGAGATGAGCAGGTCAGAATCGTTGTATTCCAGCGACTGGAATGTTGCAATTCCAGTACTCTACCATGTAACCCCTTACCCTCCCTGTAATATTGCCTGCACATGCTTGCTCACTAGAAAAACATTCACAGACCTTATTTCTAAGCCACTTGTAGAGTTTGGAGCACCTGCTTTTCCTAGAGGTTATTCTCCTAGTGCAGGTCCTGGGCACCTGCTCCTTAGGTTACAACTGCTGCAATTACAATAAACTAGGTATGTATGAGGTCAAGAGGGGCAGCAAGACATACTCATCCACTCAAGTGTGCTCTTAGCCTATGGCTCAGCTATATCTATGGATCTATTGCAATGAAGCTCCAACTTGAAGCCTTTTTAAAGGTTATATAAGGGAATTCTTAATCATTCACCCAATAGAACAATCTACAACTTAGAGGAATGCCAAATAGCTCTACATGGTTTTCAGTAACATGCAGGATACCAGTAGTGACCAGTGACATTGCGTAGTTCACACGTACTTGACATCATCTTATCACATCACAACCTCCCCATGACCTCATTTCATTGACAGAATACAAACTGCCATAGACTATTTTCTGTTCATTGATCCTGCCTGGAACTTTTGTAAATTTGAGATTTCCTACAATCTTTCAATTTATTATTGTGTATTTTCTATTCCTTCCCATAATATACATCAAGAAATTGTGTATTTTCTACTTCCTGAAATAATACACAGAGCGTGTTTTACCATCTAATAATCAAATTGGGCGTACTGTCAACAAGCGACGGTTTAAAGATTATATTAAAATTAAATGACAAAACTTTATTAGATGTACTAAATATACAGTGTATATAAGAAGAGACCCAGATCGTTTATGTTGAGTCTCTCCACGAAGGATTTGAATGATGATGCACTACCTCTCCAGAGGATTAGGACATCATCAATGTATCTCAGCCATAGCTGGATATATGATGCTAGGTTCTCCAGTTCCTCTCCAAACACCACTTCCTTCTCCCACCAGCCCAGGTAGAGGTTGGCGAACGTGGGGGCACAGGGGCTCCCCATCGCCACCCGCCTGAGCTGGCAGATAAAAGATCTGGGTCTCTTCTTTACCTCCATGATAGAATCGGAGTCAATCACCTTCCTTGATCTCACAATTACTAAGGAAAGAGCAAACCCATGGCCACCAACAACCTGCTACAATGGAAAAGCTGTCATCCGAGACCCCTCTGTAAAGGAATCCCTAAAGGACAATACCTCAGAATGAAACGCAATTGTTCCCATGCAGCGGATTTCAAAGTGGCTGCAGATGACCTGAGGAATAAGTTTCTGAACAGTGGATACCCGGATGAAGTCCTTAAACAGGCATACCACCATGCCCGTTGTGAGGACAGAAAAGATCTCTTAGTCCCGAAAACATCAGGTGACATGGACGGGAAGGTTAGGATCATTGGTACATACGATGCAGCACACAAAGCAGTGAGAAACATCTTGGTGCGCCACTGGGGAATTTTACAAACGGACCCAGATATTGGTAATCAAATCAGTGCTACACCCCTCATTACATATCGGAGAGGATGCAATCTACGGGACCGCCTCGTACACAGTTTCCTGACACCTACACGCCCTCAAACGTGGCTGTCAACTAACATCACAGGCAACTTTAGATGTTGGGGATGTGTGACCTGTAGCTCGCTTAGAGTGGGTAGAAATTTCAGTAGCACAGTCACCAATCAGACGTTCACGATTAGATCCTACATCAATTGTAGAACGATGGGGGTTATTTACTTGATCACATGCTTTTGCGGACTACAATACGTGGGCAAGACGACCCGTGAACTGAAGAAACGGATCGGTGAACATCTGGGTGATATAAGAAATGAGCGAGATACACCAATTGCCCAACATGTAAATGAAGTACACAATGGCAACTTGAGAGCCCTAGCCTTCCAGGGTATTGAACAAGTTCGGCACCCCAGTAGAGGGGGAGACCTGGACAAGAAAGTCCTACAAAAAGAACTGGAGTGGATATTTCGGCTAGAAACAGAGAAACCAAAGGGCCTTAATGATAGAAGTAGCTATACCTGCTTCTTAGGGACATAACCATGGGAATAGACATCCCTTATTTCTCATCCAGTATTATAAAAGGACCCAATTATAAGTGGGACCTCTGGCAATGAGTAATACACCTATTCTCATGGTCATGTATTCGTAAATCCCCCCTTTCCTCTAGGGGATCTGTTTTCCACTGCCATTCTTTTGAGCCTCTTCACGTTCAACAAATATATATACTCCGTTACCCTACGGCTTACTGCCAATGGGAATAATACCCGCTATGCGCGGGGCTCCTATGTATGTATACACTTTTTATTTGGGAAACCTCCCCGTCTCATTACTTCTTCATCTACCCCCTTAAGCTTTTAGATAAATTATGGGTCCGCCTAATGATCCCCTTATTTACCTATTTACATGCGGAGGCAGGCACCTACTCTACATACAGGATCGGCCATCAGAGAGGAGAGCACAGCGAAGGCACTACCACGCCCCCTCACGCTGATTGGCCTATCTGACCAGCGCCTACCTTGCACCCTCGCTGCTCTCTACAAATAGAGCGGGAGAGGGCGGCCGTGCACGGCCATACCAGTGCCGGCGCGCTGCGTGTATACACGTGGAGCGTCTCCTACTCGTCCTAATATTATCAGCGCTCCATTCCTCTTGTATTATCTAGCCCAAAATCCTGAAGAGATAGCTACTATAGGCTAAAAGTTTTGTTATTTAATTTTAATATAATCTTTAAACCGTCACTTCTTGACAGTACGCCCTATTTTCTACTTCCCATAATCTAAATAAAAAATATTTAAATTCAAGACCAAAAGACAAGATGTGTTGAGTAGTTGCTGGTGTGTAAACCAGTTTTATTAAATCCTGAGTGTGTAGCTGAAGCAGAAATAGGAGTATCCCTATCCAGGGAAACACAATGCCTGTGAGTGCAAAGCTGTCAGAAAAGTAACTGTGATAAAAGCCAACCTCTGAGGGAGAGAACAGTGTCCTATGGCAGGTTTAGGACCATAAACGGCACAGTGTGTAGACAAGAAAGTCAGTGAAAAGTAATGCTTGTTTACAGCTGTGGACTTCACTGCACATGGTTTGGGTTATATTGCTTCTGGCACCCGCCACTTTACTGTGATGGACTAGTCATGCATTGAAGGAGTGCACCCCACAGTTGGGCATTGCAGGCATATTGAGAAGGAAATATTGCATGCCTTTGGTCACTTGGGAAGACTGCATTGTATAGCTAAAGAGGGACTTAGAGAGGACTGTCATTATTTCCACTCCCTTACACAGCCTTTGGGAAAACCCTACTTTCTAATATATTTGTGCTTTGTCACCTCATCATCCACTCAGTAAAAGAGAGACTATATTTTGCTTTTAACTAAGTTGGCTTGGTTAATTTGTCTGCACATCTGGCCTGGGCTACCTGGTCTTCTGCCTTGCACCTCGCCACTCATCTAACTCCAAGGGCACCCCAGCCACCACCAGGCAGGAGACCACAAATCAAGGATGTACCCCAACTGGAAGAAAGTGTGTGCCCCTCCAATGACTGCATGCCTAGCCTGGGGAACACCGGAACAGGGTTAGCCACTACGAGGACTACAAACACCCTCATTGCCGCCACAACTCCCATCCTCTCCACTTCCCACGCTTACCCTGCAGACTGGCACACTGCATGAACTCTCAGCTAAGGGTCTAAATTTTTAACTACTATGTACAATGAGTTGACATTTTGTAATGAATGCGAGGATGATACTTCTGTTATCAGAATCAATCTATATTATGGAGGCGCTAAATAATAAAGAATGAGGAAGTCACATAGGAAAACATGTTGTAATTTTCGTCCAGCCGCCTCTCGGCATGTTTGCCGTGCTGCGGCCGGAACTTTGGCCTGCCCCCATTATAGTGAATGGGGATGGAGCGTAGTTCCGGCACCACACGTGCACAGATCCGGAAGGCTGTTTACCCGCCGGAAAAGCCTGCTGGATACCCGTGCCGCCAGTGTGAAAGTAGCATAAGCCACCAACTGGCCCATTACGTAATGCCTGAGTCAGCTCTATCATAAGCAGACTGCAGACTACTATAAATAGCAGCATGCAGTCCGCAGGGTTTCTCTGAGAATTTGATTTCTTGCTGTGCTAGATTAATGAAGCTTCGAATTGGATTCTGAGAGTGCAGTTCCCTAAAATTGATAGATAGATAGATAGATAGATAGATAGATAGATAGATAGATAGATCATAGATAGATCATCAATTCATAGACATCATGGTGGTAGAGAAAGTGTTAACGAGAATTAGAGATGTTACATTCCTACCACCAAGTCTGAGCTGGCATAAACAGACTATGAAAAATACATTAGGATAATAAGCACCTTGGAGATCACACATGTCCCTGGAGGAAGCAATAAATAGAAGAAGGGGGTTTCCTGAAATACTACAGTGCCAGAGATGGAAGAAGCAGGTAATCATTAGCTGAACATGACTATAAGTTAAGTGTTGCCTACCTATATGTCTGCACCGGAATAGACTTGTATTAGAAGTTACTGTACGGCACTGCAGAACATGTTGGCGCTTTATGAATAGAAGATAATTATATACAATTTTCTTATGCTCCCAGGGTTGATTTATGTTTTTCCCATTATAATAAAGGCTGTATTTTGGGATCCACATAGATAATGCCATAGTTGCTTATTAAAATTCTGTCTCTTACCATTGTTTTTAAGCAGTTATTTGTATGGTGTAAGTGATAGCAGTTGGAGAACAAGCTAGCTGTGTCCTCCCACTATCGCTAATGCCCATTGGATCCTTGTACTAAGTTCCTACTAAATTGTTCCCCACCACGTTAAAGCAAAAACACCTTGTGACACATGCCTTCTGGACAAATAAATATTCGGTCATTTACACCAAATCACATTTTACAATTTTGTAAGGATCTCTCACTGTAACTGTCAGGGAGATCTGAAGGACAGAAGTTACCTCCCGGAGAGTTAATATGGCTAGGAGAAATACAGCAATTTAGTGCCCTTAAAATAATACTGTATACAGTCACAAGAACAATTGAAGGGGTTGTCTCATCTCAGACACTGGTGGCATATCGATAGGAAAGGTGCAGGTCCTATCTCTAGAACAACTTGTTATGATTGGAGAGGTGGCTGTGCATAAGTGGTGAGTTCTCCAATCATCACTATGGAATTTTCAGAACTCTCATGTAAGCCAATAGGGAGCACAACGCGCATACCGCACGTCTCCATCACTTTGGGTGCTCTGTTCTGGAGACAGGAGTAGGTCCCAGAGGTGGTCTCTGCACCTATCTGACATTATTGGTAGAGATGAGCAAATCTCTTCGCCGCTTCATAGATTCGTATCGAATCTTACAAATTTTCCACTCCGAAGCGAATCCGGATTTTTTCGGATTTGCTTCGTATTATTCGTAATTTTGTCAAATTTTGAACACCAACTATACGTACGAAAGTACACTACGTACGAAACGTACACATTCTTCGAGAAGCGGGAAAATGACGATACGTCCCCGCAAGAGCGGGAAAGTAAAGATACGCCCCCCTCAGAGCTGGAAAAAAACAGCCCAGCCCACCAGGATCTAACTATTTGCACGTATAGGGAGTGAAGACTCCTCCCTCAGTACTCCACCCTCCTCTGAACCAGTTTAGACCAGCGCTGAACACTGATCAGTACAGCAAGCATGGCTAAAGAGCTACGTCCGAACTGGAACCAGATGGTTTTTGGGAACGAGTTCCCCGAACAACCGCCCGCTCCAGATATCAGGGTGTCACACTCAAGACGAGAAACCCAGCTTCAGTGCCCTTATTCTCCTTACCGGCTGCTGAGGTTGCTTCGCATCGTGAGGCGGTTCGTCGTGAGGCGGCTAGTGCGGCTGCTGTGGCTGGTGCGGCGGAGGAGATCAACAACACCTTCCATAAGGCAGAACCCGATTGTGCCAGCATCGGTGACGACCCAGACGCAGACCCTCTGGGACTACAAGAATGCCGTGGAGGACTGGGTGATCCAGGTACTGGACCATCCTAGGCCGGGAGATCCTAATTTGGAGTGCAGAAAGGGAACTGTCCTGTGGTTTTCTGTGGAGCGAGGCTCTGACTTCGTAGGCCGCAGGTCAGTTAAACGGCCATACCTGCCCCAACCCCGTCACAGCCTTTACGTGGGGGATCAGGTGGAGTACACCTTCATGGCATCCCTAAAAGGCCCCTTCGCTACCAGGGTTACCCTACTATCTAAGCCCCTGGTCCCAACATCACCACCTGAAGTTTGGCCGGAGGAACCACCAGGCGAAGTACCGGTGCGCTGCCTTCAGGAGTCACCAGATGGCATCCTCCGCTTCAGGGAGAAGCCACAGCCGGAGCCTCTGATACCTGGATTGCCACCACCACCATCACAGTCCTTTCAGTTGGGTCAGCTGACAACGTCATGATTTACATTCCAATCCACGGTGATCCACCAGTACCAACTACCGTGGAAGATGAATCCAGCAGCAGCCAGGGGAGCTGGGGCTTCTTCCCTGGGTGCAACCTTGCCTCCTTGCCTGTCCCAGGAGGAGGATCTGGAAAAGCGCAAGTGGCTGCAGCACTCACCAGCGTGACCACCACCCGGACCCGGTCAAGTCTGATTTCCGGAGGAAGAGGACAGTGGAGTTCCACCATGGCAGCGAGCTTGGCCTACAGGAGGCAGGAGCGTCCTCTGATGTCCTTCAGTAGCAGCTCAAGTGAGGAGGACTTCAGGTCCCTCATCTAAGGGACCCAACTACTGGCTGTCTTAAGGACACTACAAGAGGGCCTATGGGAGCCAGTGAGAACTAGTTGGCACTTTTTGTGTTTGTTTGTATGTTTAGTTTGTATTGCCCACATTTGACTCTGATCCAGATGCACATGGCTGTCAGGACTCCCCCCCCCCCATTCTGCAGAAAATTCCCAGTTGCGCCTAAGCGCGCCTATTTTCCTTTTTCCCCCTTCTCAGGTTATTTCGGAGCCCCCTGGATTACACGTTACCTGTTTGGATTACAATATTACCTCACGTGGATTACAACTGAATTTTGGACTATGTGTTCCAAACAGTGTTTTATCATGCCAAGGAGCCACTAGGAGAGACTCAAACGTATATCTGAGCCTTTTATGCTTGCAAATGTGAAATTGATTGCACTAAAATGTTTGCATACTTATGTCTTATGCTGTATTTTAGCTGTATTTTAGCTACACAGTTTTTACTGGTTCAGCAACGTTCAAGCACTTTAGCCCATTGTGTGTATTCTTTTTCTGGTATTGCAATGTATCCTATTATGCACTTATTGTATGGTGTTTTTAGTAAATTATGCACTTAGCTGGATAGCTAGCAGTGAGCACCTTACTTTTCTACCGCATATGGACTGCCTCTAAAGACTGTACGCCACGGCCTAGCCTCGTGCATATGACGCAATCTTGAATCCTTACGTATTGCGTACTTTTAACAACGCTGACTGTATGTTCGTAATTTGTGTAGGAATGTTCGCAAAACAACAATTATTTTTTAACGTAAATTCGACCGAATAAATTTGTATTAAGAACGAATCTTTTCAGAAATTCGTCGAACATTTGCCGAAGCGAATTTTGGATGATTCGCTCATCTCTAATTGGTTTATCCCATATCATGTCCTAAATAACGTTGGACTGAGGTGCTGAGGGCCCTAGAGCAAAATTAATTCTGGGGGCCCACTGTAAAGCTACATGCAAACACCACCTGCTCACACAGCAGCAGTAGCAAGGTGCTACAAGATAAGGGTAGGTCCCTGGTGAAAAAGAATATAGGCTAGCCTGCCTCCTTACCTAGAGATCATCTCCACCACCTGACTGCATCTATAATAACTAGGTACTTCGTTAAATAATCTACCCAGTTTTTTTTAGATAAGCATAGGCTTTTGAGATGCTTCCTGTCCATATGTAGCACAGTCAGACCACTGTGCCATGTAAATCCCCCCAGTGGCCGACTGGGAGGTTTCAGCTGTTCAGTCCAAGCCTGATCCTATATATCCTATTCTATATCCTTTATGATGTCCTATATCCTATATGATATTCCACCAATGTCTGGGATGACACAACCTCTTTAAGTGAACCCTGGATTTCTGCGTTCATTACTTATAAAATGTGGTCTGACCATCTGATTATTATCTAAGTCACAATTATAGATAAACACAATCTAACTAAACTAATAATATACATACATTTGTACCATTTAATGTCTTGAGAACATTGATAGAGCAGCCTCAGTGTAAAACCCCCTTTTAGCAGCTAGCACCTCAACCAAATGCTTTCTGCAGCTACAAATCACATTTGCACAATGTAAAGGAGGTGTCACGTACCGTGTGGTTATCGTGACACATGTTTCTGGTTGTTCATGTTGTGCCCTGGTATACTGAATGTGGTTATGCTGGTTGCCAGGGGCAACGTGTAAATTGGTGGTGTCTCGGTTGTTCTCCGTGACACGGCTTCCATGTTGCTCATGTTTGTGTCCTGGCATTCTGGCTACGGTGGTATTCCGAGGTTGCTAGTTGCCAGGGGCAACGTGTAGTTTTGGTTGCTGGTATGTTCCCTTCTTATTGTATACTTCCCTCTTTCCCTGTCTGGTTCTCATGGGGTTAACATATTGACCTGGGTGTGGTCACTTGGTGCTTTTATTCTGTTGTTGCTAGCCTGGTGGGTGAGTTGTGCTCCAGCCTCCGTTGGTGCTGGAGCTATGCACCTTTCCTGGGATTCCATCTGCCCAGTCCTTGTGGCCACTTAATATTTCATCGAGGTCTTCTCATCCCCTTCCCTTATTCCGGTTATGTGGTGTGTGGTTTATGTATGGGTGGGTGTTTGGTCTGTGACTGCCATGTGTCTTCTGACATGGAGTCCAGACATTCCCTGTATGTATGTGCCTTCGGTGAGAGGGCTCCAGGGTTCCCCGGAGGGGGAACAGCGATACAGTGAGTTGTTGCTGGTGAGCTGGTTCCTGGGTGTGTTGTGTGTACTGAGTGCTGTTAGGTGTTCGGGTTCCAGTACATGTGCCTGGGTTCCAGTCTTTGGTGTGTGGGCTGCTGGTGCTTCTATCTGCAGTATCAGCAGGTAAGTTGCCAGGTGCACCGGGACCATCCTGGAGGTGCAGCCAGTGAGTTCTGGATAAGTGCATCCCTACCATCTGGGGCTCTGTGAAGAACGGGGCTCACTGGGTTTCTGCCCTCTGGATTTGGTTCCTGGTATTTCTGGTGCACTTGGTTCAGTGGTATTCCTTGCCACTGGCTTCTTACCTGCTAATCGGTCTTCTTCTCACTGTAGTGTTTCGGCGTATGTTCGGTGTGGAGTTTCCCCATCCACACCTGACAGGAGGGAATCCTGGACCATTCTACCCTGCAAATGTGTTTCAGTTCATCAATACAGTTGGGGTGCCTTGTGTGTACAGCCTTCTTCAGGTCCCAGGATCTAGATGGGATTAAGGTCAGGACCTGACCATTCCAAAACGCACAACTTTTTCAACCATTCTTCAATTGATTTATTCATGTGCTTTGGGTCATTGTCCTGTTGCATCACCTAAAGTTTCTTCATGGAGCTTGAAGTCATGAACTGCTACCTTTACACTCTCCATCAAATGTTTTTATACACCTTAAAATGTTTTTTGGGGGGTGGTGTTTTGGGGTGTTGTTTTCATGGGGTGATGTTCTTCAATGAACATTTTTTTTTTTTTTTTTAGTGTTTTTTCTAATAATGGACACATGAACAGAGGTTTATGCAGTTTGTAGATACTTCTTTAGGCTTTTGCTGTTACCCCCAGCTTCTTTTTGACCTCTTTCAGAATTGCCTGTTGTGCTCTTGGAGTGATCTTAAAAGGGTCCAGGTCTTTAGCAATGCTTTTGCAGTTTCATGTGTATCCAAAGCATGACATCTGAAAGTATTTTGAATTGAGGCAAGGTTCACACTGACCAGGCTTAAACAGATTTATCAGTAACCAGCCTTTATGAAACGGGAAAAGCACCCGTGAAACCAAACTTTCAAACTCATCTCAGTCAAAACCTATTTTTTCTAGCCAGCCCTTGGGGAAGACATTAACACAAAAGTTCACATTCTTAACTCCCTGCACTGTGAATGTTTAATATGCTCAATGAAAGATATGAACGGTGCAACTATTGTGTGTAATTAGTGTATTTGGATGGCGTTTGTCTATGGACTAACAATTGTGATAAAAATTAGACTACATTTTGGTACCCTGTATTAGCATACTGTATATGTATGTGTAAATGTATGTGTTTTTACTGTGTATTTTTATTAAAGGGTTTCTGTCATCAGAATTTACCATAGTAAACCAAGTGTCATTTGCAATACGCAAATGACACCTGATGACAGATCTGTTTGTTTTATACTTTTCTGTAAAGTTGTTAGTGAGAAAACTCAGTTTTTAAAATATGTAAATTAGCTCCCCTAGGTGCAGTAGGTGTGAACCCTGCACCTAGTAGCGGCCGTAATGCCTCCTCTTACCCCTCCTCCGTAGCGTTGATTGACAGGGCCAGGCAGCCAGCTCTTTCGGCTCCCGGCCCTGTTCGAGTCCGAAATCCCATGCCTGCGCATTGCGATCAGCAATGCGGGCGCATTAAGGAAGCCGGGAGCCGGGCGGCCGGCGTCTCAACGCGCATGCGCGGATTGCTGATTGCAATGCGCAGGCGCGGGATTTCGGACTCTAACAGGGCCGGGAGCCGAAAGAGCTGGCTGCCTGGCCCTGTCAATCAACGCTACGGAGGAGGGGTAAGAGGAGGCATTACGGCCGCTACTAGGTGCAGGGTTCACGCCTACTGCACCTAGGGGAGCTAATTTACATATTTTAAAAACGGAGTTTTCTCACTAACAACTTTACAGAAAAGTATAAAACAAACAGATCTGTCATCAGGTATCATTTGCGTATTGCAAATGACACTTGGTTTACTATGGTAAATTCTGATGACAGAAACCCTTTAAATGTTTTAAAGTACAACAAAACAACCCATCCAACACCTCAGGACACCTAGGTAAACTGATGTGCACCAATTGTTGAGGAGTCCAAGGAGTCCAATACGCCCATAAGTCAGCATCTCATCCCTACCCTCCCTACCAGTCATCACATCAGTTTTAAAGGGAGTCTTTCACATAATCTGAGAGTCATAGACCGCTCAGATCAGGCTCTAGACCCCCTTACACACGTTACCACACTACCTTTGGCTAAGTTGTCCCATGCCGTATATGCCAGAAAAACACTGTCAATCATCCCCCGCAAGTGCCCGGAACTTTGCTAAAGCCGGAAGGAGCCCAAGCCTCTGGGCTATTTCTAATGCAAACGCTGCCCTTCTCCAGCATCCGTTCCGCCCAGTATTATAACACTCCTCTCCGCCTCCTGTAACAAAATCCCGCGCTTGCGCGGGTCTCCCGTCCCCTGGCGCATGCGCGCTTTGCTGCCCACTGTGGGAAGAGGAGCAGTGTAACCTATTGCGCATGCGCCAGTCCCCGCTCCGTGGGATTTTGTTACAGGAGGCGGAGAGGAGTATTATAATACTGGGCGGAATGGTTGCTGGAGAAGGGTGGCATTTGCATTAGAAATAGCCCGGAGGCTTGGGCTTCTTCTGGCTTTAGCGAGGTTCCGGGCATTTGCGGGGGGTAACATAGTAACATAGTTTATAAGGCCGAAAAAAAGACATCTGTCCATCCAGTTCGACCTGTTTTCCTACAAGTTGATCCAGAGGAAGGCGAAAAACCCCTGTGCAGTAGAAGCCAATTTTCCTCACTTTAGGGGAAAAATTCCTTCCCGACTCCAATCAGGCAATCAGAATTACTCCCTGGATCAACAACAACCCATATTTAGTAACTATAACCTGTAATATTATTACCCTCCAGAAATACATCCAGGCCCCTCTTGAACTCTTTTAGTGAACTTACCATCACCACCTCCTCAGGCAGAGAGTTCCATAGTCTCACTGCTCTTACCGTAAAGAATCCTCTTCTATTTTTGTGAACAAACCTTCTTTCCTCCAGGCGCAGAGGATGTCCCCTCGTCATGGTCACTGTCCTTGGGATAAAGAGATCATGGGAGAGATCTCTGTACTGACCCCTGATATATTTATACATAGTTATTAGATCTCCCCTAAGTCGTCTTTTTTCTAAAGTGAATAACCCTAATTTTGATAATCTTTCTGGGTACTGTAGTCCACCCATTCCAGCTATGGCTTTAGTTGCCCTCCTCTGAACCCTCTCCAGCTCTGCTATGTCTACTTTGTTCACAGGAGCCCAGAACTGTACACAGTACTCCATGTGCGGTCTGATTAGTGATTTGTAAAGTGGCAGGACTATATTCTCATCATGGGCATCTGTGCCCCTTTTGATGCAACCCATTATCTTATTGGCCTTGGCAGCAGCTGTCTGACACTGGTTTCTACAGCTTAGTTTGCTGTTCACTAAAATTCCTAGGTCCTTTTCCATGTCAGAGTTACCCAATGTTTTACCATTTAGTATGTACTGGTGACTTGCATTATTCCTTCCCATATGCATAACCTTACATTTGTCAGTGTTAAACCTCATCTGCCACTTCTCTGCCCAAGCCTCCAGTCTATCCAGATCCATTTGTAGCAGTGTACTGTCCTCTTCTGTGTTAATTACTTTACACAGTTTAGTGTCATCTGCAAAAATTGATATTTTACTGTGCAAACCTTCTACAATATCATTAATAAATATAATGAAGAGAATAGGGCCAAATACTGACCCCTGTGGTACCCCACTAGTGACAGTGACCCAATCTGAGTATGTACCATTAATAACCACACTCTGTTTTCTATCACTGAGCCAGTTACTTACCCACATACAGACATTTTCTCCCACGCCAAGCATTCTCATTTTATATATTAACCTTTTATGTGGTACAGTGTCAAATGCTTTGGAGAAGTCCAGATATACGACATCCACTGATTCCCCGCGGTCAAGTCTAGAACTTACCTCCTCATAGAAACTGATTAAATTGGTTTGACACGATCGATCCCTCATGAAGCCATGCTGATATGGAGTTATTTGCTTATTTTCATTGAGGTACTCCAAGATAGCATCTCTTAGAAAACCCTCACAGTTTACCCACTACAGATGTTAAACTTACCGGCCTATAGTTCCCGGGCTCTGTTTTTGGACCCTTTTTGAATATTGGCACTACATTTGCTATGCGCCAATCCTGTGGAACACTCCCTGTCAGTATAGAGTCCTTAAATATCAGAAATAAGGGTCTGGCAATGACATTACTTAATTCTCTTAGGATATGGGGGTGTATGCCATCCGGTCCTGGCGATTTGTCTATTTTAATCTTTTTAAGATGCCCCAGTACTTCTTCTTGGGTCAGACAGGACACTTTTAAAGGGGAATTCACTCTTATATTCTGCATTTCATCTGACAGTTTATTTTCCTCAGTGAATACAGTGGAGAAAAAAATATTTAAGGGTTTTGCTTTCTCCTCATCGCTCTCTGCTACTCCCCCTTCATTACTCTGTAAGGGGCCGACACCTTCAGATTTATACTTTTTAGTATTTATATAATTGAAGAACATTTTAGGGTTAGTTTTACTCTCTTCAGCAATTAGTCTTTCAGTCTCTAGTTTGGCTGCTTTTATTTGTCTTTTACAAATTCTATTTTTTTCCTTATAGTTTTTCAATGCTTCCTCGCTCCCCTCCTGTTTTAGTGATTTAAATGCTTTCTTTTTGTCATTTATTGCTTTCTTTACAGTTCTATTTATCCACATTGGTTTTTTCTTGTTTCTTATCATTTTATTCCTATACGGTATGTACCTCTCACAATTAGATATTAGGATGCTTTTAAAAATATCCCATTTTGTGGCTGTATTTTTATTTTCGAGGATTTTGTCCCAGTTAGTTAGACCTATGGCCGCCTCTCTTAGTTGGCTAAATTTAGCATTTTTGAAGTTTGGTATTTTTGTTCCTCCCTGAAGAAATGCTTTTTTTTAATGACAATTTAAAAGGAAGGATGGATTAAAAGTGTTTTTTTGGCATATATGGCATGTGAGAACTTAGCAAAGGTAGTGTTGTAATGTGTGTAAGGGGGTCTAGAGCCTGATCTGAGCGGTCTATGACGCTCAGATCAGGTGAAAGACTCCCTTTAAGACAAGAACATACCATAATGACTAAAAAAACACAACATACAGTAATATGGTAGAGAAAAATGATAGACTGTTCCCATAACATTACACAATCGCCCCAACAGTTGTTAAGATCTCCCTACCACCAATCCCTTCAGACCTTCAGAAATGTGTAAGGGACTTGACCTACTGTATAGTGCTCACATAATACTACCATGTAGTGCCTAAACAATAGAACGAGACTTAAGGTGCCCATACATTTTTAATAGCTGTCTTTCTTTACTCCCCCATACACGCTTGACTCGACAAAGGACATACGTGTTTTCAATAAGGAGATAGAAGAACACCGCTACCAGACACCAGGATTGGGTGCTGAAATTCAAAGCTTTTGTTCCCTGATATCACCTGTTGGGGACTCATCTAATCATTAATAGTATAATATGTATAGCGCCAGAAACAGTACCTCCTAATAGTACCATCCTCTTGTGTCTTTTGGAAATTCTGACCCAGTAAATGATTCATGTAGGGCTAGCTCTTGATGTTGTATCAGCCCCTCACATGTATAGGGGCTGATGAATTCATAGCAAACAAGGAAGGAGTGCAATAATTCAATGATCATACAGCCCGTCATAAAACAACATGGCCCCCAACTGAAGGATTTGGGTCAAAAGTAAGGACTGTCCCTCCAAAAGATGTACACTTGGGAGATATGCTTTTTACTCCTTTAATTTCTTTTCAAACAAGTGAATCTGAAGTCATGTTTAAGCTTTGAAATTCTCGACCTTGACCATGTGCACTTAACTTGTTGGGCCCTTGATAAATAGGGTTATCAAATTATTCGTCAGTTCCATGGAAAGCTGGCTGTGCTGTCATTTCTAGACATGAATATCTTATTAGTTATGGTAGTAAATGCCTATGGCCTGTCTATTTTTAGTGTACTTTTGAGATACAGTATGTTTATATCCCTGGGGCAGTATATGGGTTATAAGTGCAACAACACCCTCCGCTCCTGTTCCACTCATTCTATGAGATGTTATCAGACAACCCTTTCTCATCTGCTATTGCATTTAGATCTCAGGGACAGGCATTCAGTAGAGTCTTGCCCCTGGTGTTAATAATATAGCTCATAGTAATAGTTGAGGAATGTTCTGAATTTGTGCAGGCCCTGGCTTGCCTGTGTGTTGAAGTTGGGCACATAGAACTTGCATACCGATCTGATTGCTCACAGGCAGGCGTATATCTGGAAGAAAGATGAGTATGAGAGTAACACGTTATGTGTATAAATCAATAAGGAAGATACATACTGTAATGCATGGGTTATTTTTATAACATAGCTATGTAAAACAACAAGAAATGGCTTCTAGGAAAGCTAGAGAGGATTGTGCCACGTAATGTGGAATACAAGTGAATTTCTAGTCTTGTATGATCCAATTCTCATGGTTACCCCTCCCACATTAAAATGGAAACTGCACTTTCATGACGATCATATGCATTTTTCACTCATTGTTTTGGGATATGATGATGTCTGAGAAAGTAGTCAGTGCCAACTTTTGGAGTCACTGAATCATAAATGACGTGAGATATACTGTATGTCAACATGGCCTCTGTCTTGTACCAACATGACAGACCGGGCCGTAGCTAAAGGCTCATGGGCCCTGGTGCAAGAGTTCAGTTGGGCCCTCCTTCCCTCAGTGGTTTGTGGCCAGGGGCCGGGAAGCACATGCTGCCTGAGGCCAAAAATTGAAAGGACACCCCCCCCCCCCCATGCCAAATTCTTGACCTAACCCCTTCCCTCCAGCGAGAGGTGTTACTTGACCAGCATGCACTTTCTATAATACGGGTGTCTTCTTATGCAGTACAAGGGTCTTTGGGCCCCTCAGCCTCCTGGGCCTGTAGCGATTGGTACCTTTGCACCCCCTATAGCTACGCCCCTAATGACAGATTTTGTCATCTATAGTAAGGCTGCTTTCACATTTGCGGCAGGGGATTCCGGCAGGCTGTTCCAGCAGATGTGTAGCGCCCCCTGGATCCGTGCTGCCGAAGGTGCACGTGTGGGGCCGGAGCGCAGTTCACTTTAATGGGGGCGGGCCACGGATCCGACCGCAGCACGGCAAATTTGGCGAGAAGTGGCCGGACCAAAATTACATGTTGTAGTTTTGGTCCGGCCGTCTCTCGGCAAGTTTGCCGTGCTGCGGCCGGATCCGCGGCCCACCCCCTTTATAGTGAATGGGGCCGGAGCGTAGTCCAGCCCCACACGTGCACCTGCGGCAGCACGGATCCCGCGGGCTGCTCACCCGCCGGAACAGCCTGCCGGAGTCCCCTGCCGCAAATGTGAAAGTACCCTAAATCTAGTTACTGAAGTATTAAAGACTTTTTTCAACAGTTATTCCAATCAGGGCTAGATTATGGAAGGGACTGAGGTGGGCTAAATGCCAGCTGGATGCTGCAGGTAACCCATAGGAGAATCAACAGGGACGGACAGTAAAGCTGGTTATATACAAATGATAATTGACCAAAGGTTTTTTCCAGTTGTCAGAAATGAATGTCCCATTGAGCTGATATTGGTGGTGCCAGGTCTGTTAGTACATCCAGTAAAATACTCAATTGGCTCAACCGTAGATATGGTGCAAGCTAAGTTACATAATGTAAATGTGAACAAGGCTCCAGATTCATGTGGATATAGTGTTCTTGGATTTTGGAACTGCATTTGATACTATCCTTCATAGATGTTCAATAGGTAAAATAAGGTCTATATGCTTGGAAAGCATAGTTTGTAATTGGATTGAAAAATGGCTGAAGAACCGTGTCCAGAGAGTTGTGGTCAATGATTCCTATTCAGAATGGTCTCCGGTTTTAAGTGGTGTACCCCAAGGTTCAGTGCTGGTTCCCCTATTATTTAACTTATTTATTAATGTTATAGAGGAAGAAATTAATAGCAGTGTTTGGATTTTTGCAGATGACAACAAGCCATGTAGTACTGTGCAGTCTATGGAAGATGTCCATAAACTACACACTGACTTGGCCACTCTTAAAGGGAACCTGTCATCACCGAAACACCCCCTGAACTAGAGTAAGTGTCGTATAGTGTAAGTGATGCTGAATCCGAATCTGTAAGTTTTATCTTCATACTCGCTTCCATTCCGACGCTGTTCTCCTTCAAACTTGCAGTAAAATGCACTCACTGGACTCTTCTTTGAGTCCTCTCCATTATGTGAGTGAGCACTGGAGTCCAGTGAGTGCATTTTACTGCTGGTTTGTGGGAGCACAGCGTCAGAATGTACGTGAGC
Organism: Rhinella marina; assembly: GCA_900303285.1. Classification (NCBI taxonomy): domain Eukaryota; kingdom Metazoa; phylum Chordata; class Amphibia; order Anura; family Bufonidae; genus Rhinella; species Rhinella marina. The sequence continues at coordinate 20,336 of ONZH01014001.1, read as the reverse complement.
ATGAAGATAAAAATTACATGTTCAGATTCAGCATCACTTACACTATGCATCGCTTACTCTAGTTCAGGGGGTGTTTCGGAGATGACAGGTTCCCTTTAAGTGTTTGGGCATGAACTTTGCAAATTAGGTTCAATGTGGATAAAAGTAGTGTTATGCATCTGGCTAATAATAATCTATGTGCATTATATGTCCTAGGGTGAGTAACACTGGGAGAGTCATTTGTAGAGAAGGATTTGGATCTACTAGTAGATTATAGATTAAATAACAGCACGCAATGTCAATCAGTTGGTTCTAAAGCAAGCAGGATACTGTCATGTATGAAACAAGGCATGGACTCGCAGGGCAGGGATGTAATCTTACCACTTTACAAAGCTTTAGTGCGGCCTCATCTGGAATATGCAGTTCAGTTCTGGATATCAGTCCATAGAAAGGATGCTCGGGAGCTGGTAAAAGTATAAACGAGCAACTAAACTGATAAGAGTCATGGAGGGTCTTAGTTATGAAGAAAGATTAAAAGAATTAAATTTATTTAGTCTTGAGAAGAGACGTCTAAGGGGAGACATGATTAACCTATACAAATATATAAATGGGCTGTGCAAAACATATGGTGAATAGCTGTTCCTTGTAAAACCGCCTCAAAAGACAAGAGAGTACTGCCTCTGTGAACTGTGAATCTATGGAATAGACTTCCTCAGGACGTGGTCACAACAGAAACAGTGGACAGTTTTAATAAGTGCTTAGATTAATTCTTAAAATGAAATAACATTAATGCTTATGAAAATATGTACAAATCTGGGTCTCATTCCCCTTTTCTAAAATTCACATATTGATACGTCATCAATATCAGATTGGCAGGGGTCCAATTCCCAGCACCCCAACCGATCAGCTGTTTGAAGAGACTGCAGTGCTCGCATGTACACATGGGGGGTTGCTTGATGCAGGTTGCATCCTTTTTTTTTTTTTTTTTTTTTTTTTTGCAACTTTTGCAAAAGTTGAACATAGTAAATGTGCCATAATTCAGGTCTAATCTCACTTTTAGCTCTTAAACATAGACCACTTTGAAAGGTGGCATGGAACACCAAATGTCGTAAAAATTTACTTGCAATTTTTTTAAGCCACAAAACTGACATATCTGATTTGATAAATGCCCCCCACAAAATAGTATAAGGTTACTTACAAATCAGCGTTTTTATTCAGGTTTTGAGATCCGGCACAAGTTTTCCATTTTATTTATACATCTGGATGCATCAGTTAAGTCCGGATCCAGTTGTATTAAATAGAAACTGAAATACCCTTGCCTCAGGACCAGGGGCGTAGTTAAAGGCCTGGTGTAACAGTTCAGCTTGGGGCCCCCCTCCTCCCCTCCCCCCGCCACTCAGCGCTGGTGCACCTAGCTTTTCTGCTGCCCAAGGCAAATACTGAAACACCACCTCCCCCCCATGCCAAATTCACAACCTAACCCCTTCCCTCCAGTCCTACTGTAAAAAGGGTTGTCCTCTTTTTACTACTGATGACCTATCCTCAGGATAGGTCATCAATATCAGATCGGCCAGGGTCTTTTGGCACCCCCTACGATCAGCTGTTTGAAGAGAGGGCAGCGCTCATGAGAGCTGCTTTCTCTGCTCTGTTCACTTGCTTGCTGTAGCATTTGCAGTGATGAGCAGTAAACAAAGCAAAGAAGGCAGTGCTCTTACAAAAAAAAACAAAAAACTGACAACCCCTTTAAAGACATACTTGGAAAACATTTCATACAGTGCTACAGAGCATACAGAAGAATACACCGCCACATATGTACCTCTTACATCCAGTGTCTTCTCTTCTCTGATGTAGACGTTCTGTTTCCTCTTCTTCTCCTGTCAGGCCAGACTGCCATGGTGATTTCTTTCAGCAGCGCCTCGTCTCTGCAGAGTTTAACAGACATCTTAATTTCCTACTTTTCCATCATCCTCTCACCTTCTCCCTGAAAATACTGGTACCACAGAAAAAAAATACCCCTTTACCTTTCCCCATATCAAACCCCAGATGAGACCCCACAATCTCCAGACCCCCATATAAGACACCTATTAGACCTCCAGACCCCCAATCAGACCCCTATTAGACCTCCAGACCCCCATTAAAACATCTCTAGAAGCCCAGTCAGACCCTTTAGACACCCAGTTAGACCCCTTCAGGCCCCTAATCAGACCCCCCTTCAGACTCTTCAGGCCCCTAATCAGACCCCCTTCCAGCCCTCATATCAGACCCCCATATTAGACCCCTCCTTCTAGCCCCTATATCAGATCCCCCCTTCTGGCCCCCATATCAAACGCCATTTATGGCCCCCATATCAGACCCCCTTCTAGCCCCCATATCAGACCCCCCTTTAGGCCCCCATATCATACTCCCCTTCTAGCCCCCATATCAGCCTCCCCCCTTCTGACTCCCCCTTTAGGCCTCCATATCATACCCCCCTTCTGGCCCCCATATCAGATGCCATTTATGGCCCCCATATCAGACCCCCTTCTAGCCCCCATATCAGACCCCCCTTTAGGCCCCCATATCATACTCCCCTTCTAGCCCCCATATCAGCCTCCCCCCTTCTGACTTCCCCTTTAGGCCCCCATTTTAGACCTCAGATCAGACTATAAAACAAATAAATAAACTTACCTCTCCTGGTCCGCCGCTCCTCTCCCGGTCCTGGCTGTCTCCCCGCTCTCTCCTCTTCTCAGGGCCCGTGCTGAAGTCACCTGACCTTCTGCAGCGTCAGGTCAGAGTGCGCTCTGTACATCCTGATGCTGCAGGCAGTCAGGACACAGAAGCGCAAGCCCTGAGAGGAGCGAGCAGGAGGAGGGGTAAGTACAATACAGCGCTACCAGCGCTTCACTCCCCCTCCTCCTGCATACTAGCGAGCGCTTCCATTATGAAAGAGCTCACTAGTATTCCCTTTATAAGATGCGCTACATCTTATAAAGGGAAAAGTATTGTGCCACTGGCATGGGGGGCTCTCTGGCTGTGACCCCTATAGTTACGCCAGTGTCCAGCACACTACACAAGCGTGCTCCTACAGGGCTTGTTTACATGGACAGATTCATGGGCTATATTCTCTCTTTGGCTCAGTGGCTACACTCAATTTTTAATTACTTGAAATTACAAAAGTATTCAGATCCAGGTGCTGGTTTGAAAAAATGTTAAATATTTTTCATGGGACAACTCCTTTAAGAGTATTGTGTAACCTCTGATGTGTAACAGCACACAAGCAACTTGAACTTTAAATACCTTTAGGCCACTCCAATGCACTGGGTGCCAACTGTACCATTTTCTCCTTGCAGTCAGATGGTTACTACAGATTCTTAAAGTTTTCCTAAGGTTATGTCCATACAATACATAACTGAATAGGAAAATAAATTGTAAAAATGATTTGTTTTATATGCATTGCAAAGGGTTACATTCATCTTGAGAATACACATAAATTAAGATTCTGTAGAGTGTTTCCGGTGGAGTATTGATGAGATTTATTAAAACCCAATTGGTTGGATGAGGACTATTGGTGCACAGCTATTTACTGGTCTCTTCAGAGATGTTTAATTGGGTTCAAGTCAGGGCTTTGGCTGGGCACTTAAAGATATTCACAAAGTTGTCCCTAAGCCACTTCTGTGTTGTCTTGACTGTGTGCTTAGGGTCATTGTTTTGTTTGAAAGTGAACCTTTGGCCCAGTCTGTGGTCCACAGTACTCTTAATCAGGTTTTCATTAAGAATATCTCTGTACTATATGCTCCATTCAGCTTTCCCTCACTGCTGACCAGTCTCCATGTTCCAGCCACTGAAAAAGACCCCTGTAGCATGATGCTGCCACCACCATGTTTCACTGTAGGAATGGCAGATGATGAGCAGCATCTGGTTTCCAGCAGACATGATGCTTACAATTAAAGCCAAAAAGGTCAATCTTGGTTTCATCAGGACAGAGTGTAAGAGTCCTTCATGAGCTTTTTTGTAGACTCTGGGTGAACTTTCATGTCTGCTTGATGAGGAGAGGCTTCTTTGTGGGAACTCTGCCATAAAGCCCAGATTGGTGGACTGCTGCAACTTCCTTCTGGAAGTTTCTCCCATTTGCACACAGGACCTTTGGACCTAAGCCAAAGTAACCAATGGGTTCTAGGTAACCTTTAACAAGGCCCTTCCCCCTGATTACATAGTTTCCTGGGGTGTCCAGCTCTATGAAAAGTCCCGGTTGTTCCAAATGTCTTCCATTTAAGAATTATAAAGACCACTGTACTCTTGGGAAGTTTCAGTGCAGCAGAATTATTTTGTATCCTTCTCCAGATCTGTGCCTAAACCTAATCCCTGCTCTACAGGCAGTTCTTTCCAATGCATTGGCGCATTGTCAGACCTTATATAGACAGGGGATGTGTCTTGCTAAATATCCAATAAATTAAATTTACCACAGGTGGATCCCAATCAAGGTGTAGAAACATCTCAGAGATGATCATGAGAAATGGGAGGTCCCCAGAGTTAAAGAGGACCTTTCACCACTCCTGACATGCCTGTTTTAATAGCTCCATGCATTCCTCATGTACTAACAATTCTGGAACATCTATTCTTATGGCTCTATGTTGTGCCATTCCTTTATTATTTGCACTAAAAGTTATGAATGAATTTCTATTTGTCTTCAGTAAAGGAACAGAGGGGAGGTGACCAGTTGGAGGTGTGTACCTGCACAGACTGACTCTAGCCAATCAGTGCTGCCATGTTCAGACTGTGCAGGTACCCACCCCCAACTTGTTACCTCCCCTATGTTCCCTTACTGAAGACAAATAGTAATTCATCCATAACTTCTAGTAGAAATAATAAAGGAATGGCATGACATAGAGCCATAAGAATAGATGTTACATAATTATTACATGGGGAATGCATGATCTGAATACTTATGTCCATGTGAAATTTTAGTTTTTCCTTTTTAATACATTTGCAAGAATTTCTAATTTTTTTTTATTTTTTTTTATTTTAGCACAAAGCTGCAAGATAACAAAATGTGAAAACGTGAAAGGGTCTCAATACTTTCCAAATGCATTGTATGTAATTACTTTATTCCACAGATTATCTGACACCATAAATACTATTAGTTAGTAAAAGAACATGACAACAATTATCCATGTACTGATGTTCAGTCAGATTAGAACTGGAGGATTTTTGATTTATTACAAAAGTTTATATTTATTGGACTTCTCAATAAAGTTTACAGGGTCATAAAAATACAGATATGTCTGTCAAAGCAAGTCTGATCATGTGTCCACCACAGCGAGCAATGTGTCTAGTATTCCATTTACTCCTGATTTTCACAAGTAGAAATGTTTATACTGTGAACTGTTCTAACTCAGTAGGTTTAGACATCCTGGTGACTGTAGACCATATCAGCGCAAAAGACCACCACACCTCTGAATGAACCCAAGGTGTCTACTTACACTCCTCCAGCTCAGATACCTGACAATATATGTGACTTATTTATCCTTGCTAGAGATTAGCGAGCAGTGCTCGTTACGAGCACTGTAACGCTCAGGTCCCGTCTGCAATGCCCGCAGGCATTGCGGATCGGTCCTCATCTGCATGAAAGTCAATGAGGACGGATCGTTTGGTATGCCACTCATACCAAACGGTTCCGTCCCCACTGACTTTAAGACGGGTGAGGACGGAACTGTTTGGTATGAGTGTCATACCAAACGATCCGTCCTCATTGACTTACATGCAGATGAGGACGGATCCGCAATGCCTGCAGGCATTGCAGACGGGACCCGAGCGTTACAGTGCTCGTAACGAGCACTGCTCGCTCATCTCTAATCCTTGCTCTGACCATAGAAATTACATGCTCCATTTAACCATCTCACGCATGTATATGTTGCAGTTTTGGGATGATAGCAACTGAAAAACCTATCAGATTCTTTAGACTACCGGTAATGGCGCATTTACACATGTCAACTAAGCAGGCAATGATCGAGAAGGAACCGTTCCTTCATGATGATTGCTTGCTCGTCAGAGGAAGTGAAAGCTGCATTTACATAAAGCAATCACCTCCACTGTATGGGGACAAGCAATCGCTGCTGCAATCGCCTGTGTCTGTACAGATTCATTGTTTCTAGGCAGCAGATCATTGTTTACATAAATTAATCTGCTGCGCAGAAACAATGATTTAAATGACTGTTTCAGCAATGCTTTTACCCAATGATCCAAATGAATGAGCACTTGCTCGTTCATTGGGTGATCAGTGGCACTCTTACATGGGACGATTATTGGGAACGAGCGTTCATTCAAGTAAATTGCACAGCTGTGCTGTGGACAATTTTAGTTGCATACAGCTAGAGCAAGCAAAGTATCTAAAAATCAAAGTATGACCATTCTCATGGTGTCAGTTTACACCTTGTAGGAGTAAAAAACTATTTGAGTGAGTAAAATAAAATATGACCCACCAAAAGCTTCTAATCTTCCATGCTTTTAGAGAGAATGAGCCCTGCATAACATTTGAGATAAAAAGAATGGGGCCCATACGAGCTGGGCCAAGAGGAATGGCAATGACTGCCTCTATGGCAAATACTCGTAGTCGAATAATACTCCAGGAGTGTTGCTAGACCTGGGGCACTTTGGAACAATGCTTAACCAGACATAGTGGGCCAGATGTATTGGTCATTAGATGTGGGGATGTTATGTTGCACTGGAGGACATGAATACAATTGAAAATGGTGACTTTTAGTGGTGACAAGACACTTAGGGAAAATGACCTAACAATAGAAATTATAAATAAGAGCATACATAACATAGTGGAAGATCACGGGACTGCTGCAGGACCTTTAAAGAGAGAGGGATCCTGTGCATCGAAAGGGGAGGGCTAGAGTCGAATATGAAAACTGCATATGAGAACTTTTGAACTTGTGCACTGTGTCTAGCGCTCACCTTGTGCTGCTCAATAGTCATATATTCAGAAGAAAACTACTGTGCCAAAAAAGTGATGCAGCATTTAAATCAGGGTCTTTGTTGCTAGTCTATGCCACTCTCACATAGGGCATAAAACTGGTGCTTTAATATTTTTATGTTGTTGACATGTGTATGTAATGTAAATGCCCGCCCTGTCATTGTGGCTGGAAGTGAGATTGAATGGTTTCTCAGCTGTCAGTAAGATGTGCCAGTGTCAGTGTAGGCCCAGGAGCAATCTCTTCTTGACGTCTGGATTGTAATGCTGGAACCCTCCAACCCAACACTAATAGGGGGACAGAGAAGATACTAAAAGAGTATTTTTTGGTGCCAAGAGGCTGTGTGCACATGGTCCAGATGTGGTAACAAGCCTGTGACTGACTATTAGGCCTGGGGCCTGTGCATCAGAGGAGCATAAGTGAGCAGGAGGTCAGGGTGGGCTTGTTCATTGTGGAAGTATTGTTGGCTAGAGACCAAAACAGCATATCCACTGCAAGAGAAGTTGTGGCCGGAGGTTGAAATGTGCAATGTGGGGCCTGTTGCGACACTGCATAGTGGGTTGCCTGCAATTATCTATTCTAAGCAGTCCCATTAGATTAGAGTTGTCATTTAGATATTGCCTGAAGAGTATCACAGGGAGCTAAGTTGGATGACCTGGAGATTCGTTGCCACTTTCGAAGAGTGGGCTGGGATAGTCTATCCGTGAAAGAGGACAGCATGCAAAAGTCTGTGCAGGATGTTGCTGAAGTGGGTGTAGGCAGAGTGATCTGTCAGCCTGGGGAGGGGTCAGTTCTGAGAAGTCTGCTGGGATATCTATGAGAGACGTCAGTCGAGGGAGCAAAAGCGGGGTGGATGGAGTTAAATTCATACCCAGGGAAGGCTACACCTGAATCCAGGATGGGCTGTGTGTTACAACAATCTGGGAGGGACTGGTGATCAGCAAGTAGTAGAAGGTTGGCTGCTCTGATGGTTGTTGTGTGGCCTGGTTGGATCAGTCCTGTGGTTCACTGGAGTGGATGAAAGAACGGAGGGGTCCATTTGAGGAGGGCTATCAGGATACAACTGGGGATGGCAGTGCCCTTTTACAGTATGTGTACAGAATTTTATATTGTAATGTAGAACTGTGGGTTTTTGATTAAAGGGTCGCTAACTTTTCAAAAAACTTTTAATATGTCATAGAGACATGTCAAAAGATTAGATTGGTGGGGACATGTCAAAAGATTAGAACGAGGGGAGAGAAGCATGCACATATCATGCTCTCTCTCCTTACTGCACGAGTCAGGCTGCATAAAAGTCTATGGGCCTGTCTTGATTCTGTCTTCAGCAGTAAGGCGAGAAAGTGTACTATATATACTTCTCTCCTCTCATTCTAGGGATCAGTTGGGGTCTCAGCATTCAGACCCCCAATGATCTAAACCTTTGATATGTCCCTTTAACTGTGACAAGTTCTAAAAAGTGGTGTGACCTTTACACTGCCCCAGAGGGCTGTTTGGTCAATAGCAACCTGTGAGAGACCATGCATTTTAAAGGGTTATTCCCATCTTGGACAATGGGGGGCATATCGCTAGGATATGCCCCCATTGTCCTATAGGTGCGGGTCCCACCACTGGGACCCGCACCTATATCGAGAACGGGGCCCCGAAAGTGAAGGAGGGCGCACCGCGCATGCACGGCCACCCTCCATTCATTTGTATGGGCCCGCCGAAAATAGCCGAGCCGATTTCCGTTGGCTCCATAGAAATGAATGGGAGCGCATTGCACATGCGCGGCCCAGCTCCCATTCATTTGTATAGAGCCGACGGAAATAGCCGAGCCAGCGCTCGGCTATTTTCGGCGGCCCCATACAAATGAATAGAGGGCGGCCGCGCATGCGCGGTGCGCCCTCCTTCACTTTCGGGGCCCCGTTCTCAATATAGGTGCGGATCCCAGCGGTGGGACCCGCACCTATAGGACAATGGGGGCATATCCTAGCGATATGCCCCCATTGTCCAAGATGGGAATAACCCTTTAAAGACTGTTTAAGAGTGTTTTGGCACATTATTTATTAGACATGAGCAAATCAATTCTAAATGAATCGCATTAGTTACAAACTTCCCAAAAATTCTACTTCCGAATGAAGCCAAAGTTTTGCCAATTTGATTTGGATGCATTGCTCAAAAGTTCACCCACTATTTTATATATCAGAGGATTACATGACTCAGGGTGGAGCCCAAGCAGGCGAGTTTGACCATAATGGCTTGCATTAAGCCTCATAGCCAATCAGGAGAGACAATATTGACTTACAGGATGTGTCTGTCACAGACACAGCAATTAGACACACGAGACAGCAAGTTTAGGGTCTTAAAGGGACAGTGTTAGGGATTGGGAAGATATATTTAAATATGTAGATTGAATTACTTGATAGAAAGACAGGTTTTAGGACTATGGGCAGGGTGAGTTAGTTTATTCCCTGTGTTAAAGGACTTAAGTTGTTAACATACAGAGAGAGTCCGGTGCACTGCTATATAAGGTTATAAAAGGACAGTACTCTTTTCCAACTAGAGGTCCAAACTGGTCTTTTTGGGCACTCCTGCACGGTAATAGTTGGCGTCCCCCTTGATGGTGTATGGTTGGCGTAGTGCAAGGCAAGAGGGCAGATGCAGGGCTGGCAAAAGGTTAATTGAGTCAATGACCAGGCTAATTTTCAATAAGTAAAGCCATCTTGCAAATAACCACAGACATGCAATTCCATTCCCATTAACTCTTTCTGCACTTTCCAGGTTGAGGGGTGTAGATCTTAGATTCGGAGGGCAAGTCCATTTCAAAGTGTGATGAGTGCTGGTGGCAATTAACCCTTTACACAAGCAGTAAATGCAATAAATGAGTGCTACCTTACTGCCTGAATCCAATGCATGACTCTGATGGTTCTCAACCTTCTGTGGAAGCCTGTTCTCTTTCCCTAAATGGCAGTCTCTCAGGTACATTGTTCTTTGGCAGCTGTTCAGTCTCAGAAATGCTGTTTTCCTGGATAAGGCTTCTCTTTGGGCCTACTTGGCAGGAGCTCAGACATGTAGGTCTCTAGCTGTACTCAGCTAAGATTCTCTAACCAAGAGAACACGTCCGGAGCAGCCATTCTCCATGGCAACCTAACCAAGACTGCCAGTGTTAACTGTTTTTCATCCATACACAACTACTTGGAATACCTAGTTCATAGACATATAAGTCCTTTCAGTATTAAATCACATTTATCTTTTTGAATATTAACCTTCGGCAGTGATCCTGAAAGGGAAAGAGAACAAATATTATTAAATATTATAATAATAAAAAGAGAGAAAGACAAGGGAAAAACATAGTCCTAGGAGACCTCAGAGTGTCATACACAAATTTGCAGGCCAAATGGAGCATTTTTATTAGAATGAGATCCAAAACAAATTTAAAGAAATTCGCTCATCTCTATTCCTTATATGATATTTGTAACTTCTTATTCCTTATATGATATTTGTAACTATTAAAGGAAATCAGTCACTTGTTTTGAGTGAATTAAACTAAAAGTACTGTTGCATGCATTAAAGTACCTTGTATCCAGGTGTGGTCTTCTTTCTTTTGTCTGTCTTCTGCCGAGGAGGAGGGGTGGAGGTGGCGAATTATTCAAATATAGGCGTTACTCCAGCCCAGGGCCGGTTTTAGACAAAGTGTGGCCCTGGGCAAAATTGAAAGTGGGGCCCCAAATCCTGAAATACTGGACCAGAAGTCGGACAGGACTTTGTAGGCACAGACAGCGGTTGCACCCACAGCAGCTGATTGTAGAACGTCACATTATATCTCTTTAGCCTTTCGACTGTAAGCTGCAGAATCCGCATCAGGTTTTTTTGGAGGTGTTTTTTTTCGGATGCATTTTATTACACACTTTTTGATTCAGTTTTGCTGTGGATTTTCATTCGTGACCATTTTCAAAGGGAATTCTGGACATAGAACCCGCATGAAGAATGGCCAGAGCACTTTTTTTCCTGGTGTATTTTATATAACCACAAGCAGAAAAAAAAGCGGTTGTCCCATCCGGGTGCCTGAAGTGAAGGGAGTGTGCAAGTACGGCACAGCATCCTCCATTATGCTATGATGAGTGGCTGATCACATTTTTTACATTTACATGTCCCCATGTGGCTCCCATACAGTATAATGACCCCACAGTGGCCCTCCATTGAGAATAATGACCCCCAGTCAACCCCCATTTAGAATAATAACCCCCACACTGGGGGTTATACTGTATGAAGGGGACACTGGGGGTCATTATATTGAACGGGGTCCCTAGGGGTCATTGGGGATCATTATAGTAAATGGGGGGTACTGGGGGTCATTATGCTGTGTCAGGGGCCCTCACACAGTGTAATGACCACCCAGTGGCCCCCTCAAATACTTATCATGCTGGAGTGCAGGGGAGCTGGCGGTCCCCCCCCCCTTCCCCCAAGTGGGTTAACATCACAATTTGCAATGCATTTGATGTATACATTGGTTTTTAAAAAAGGGCACTGCATACAAATATGCAGCGCACCACGTCCAGTAAAAAAAATGCATACATTAACGTATGTTTTTTTTTTTTTTTTTTTTTTTTTTACAATGGACCCGTTTGGAGAACAGACGCCACTGTATGGCATTAGTCTGAGGCATCTGTTAATGTATACGTTTTTAGTATACATTAAACGGATGGGAAAAATGTAATGTGAACCCCGCCTTAGTGCCAGAATAAGCACCAGTACTGACAGCGCACAACCTGGTCCTGGTAGTCAGGGGTGAGGACTGTGTTTCCCAAGAATAATTTATACATACAGGGCCCAGTATAATACACTGGAATATATATACTATAAAGATATTAGCCCTACCCTGGAATAATAATACAATTAGGGGGTCATTTATTAAACAGAAATGCATCTATATTAGTGGATTTCTGACACAGATTGTGGCACAAAGATCCTTTGCGCCACAATCTGCAACTTTTCCCACCTCATGCCAGGTCTAAAAAATATGACGTGGGCAGGGAAGGGGAAACAGTTATTGCCATACAGTTATTGGATAACACCACTATACAGTGACTGGATAACACCACCATACAGTAAATAGATAACTCCGCCATACAGTGACGAGATAACTCCACCATACAGTGACTGGATAACACCGCCATACAGTAACTGGATAACACCACCATACAGTAAATAGATAACTCCGCCATACAGTGACCGGATATCTCCATACAGTGACCGAATAACTCCACCATACAGTGACCGGATAACACCACCATACAGTGACCGGATAACTCCACCATACAGTGACCGGATAACACCACCATACAGTGACCGGATAACACCACCATACAGTGACCGGATAACACCACCATACAGTGACCGAATAACTCCACCATACAGGGACCGGATAACACCACCATACAGTGACCGGATAACTCCACCATACAGTGACCGAATAACTCCACCATACAGTGACCGGATAACACCACCATACAGTGACCGGATAACTCTGTCATACAGCAACTGGATAACACCGCCATACAGTAAATAGATAACTCCACCATACAGTGACTGTATAACACCACCATACAGTAAACGGAAAACTCCACCATACAGTAAATAGATAACTCCGCCATACAGTGACTGGATAACTCCACCATACAGTGACTGGATAACACCTCCATACAGTGACTGGATAACACCACCATACAGTAAATAGATAACTCCGCCATACAGTGACCGGATATCTCCATACAGTGACCGAATAACTCCACCATACAGTGACCGGATAACACCACCATACAGTAAATAGATAACTCCGCCATACAGTGACTGTATAACACAACCATACAGTGACCGGATAACACCACCATACAGTGACTGTATAACACAACCATACAGTGACCGGATACCTCCATACAGTGACTGTATAACACCACCATACAGTGACGGGATAAAAGAGTATTATACAGTGTTATACAGTGCAGGGAATGACTAGGGGCACTGTACAGGGTATTGTAAGAGGGCACAATGCAGGGGGCATAGTACAGGGTACGGGGACACAATCACATGACCCTGTGACGTTAGACAGTCCTTATGATGCATGCAGTTTAGATACCACCATAACAAGAGGCAGAGGAGTGAGACAGGTGACCAGGGCCATGTATGGACAATAGGGGTGGACACAGCAAGTAGGTGGAAGGGGCTCTTAGGGGGATTCATACAAGAAGTAGGGGGAGAAAGAAGGGTAGCAGGAGCTCTGGATACAGGAGGTGGGAAAGGAGACAGCAGGGGCTCTGTGAGAAAGAAATAAGAGAAGGACAGGATGGGGGGGGGGGGACAGGGGCCGCGGAAGCTTATTAATACAGTAAAACAACTAAATAGCATGGATGCTGCAGGTCTATGGCATCCAGCAGCAGCATGAAGAGTTCCCTGAACTACCAATCCCACCCCCCACCCCCCAAGAACAGACAGTCACAGACTCACAGAGCAGACTTACATTGCTTCACACGCTGCTCCAGCCCTGCCGTCTCTCTCCTCCTCAGGCAGCACGTCCTGTGTGGAGGGGGGTGTCTCAAGCTTGTCAGGCAACTTTCCTGTTCTGCTGGAGTGGAGGGGGCGTGTCTGAAGCCCCGCAGCACAGGAGCTTGTGGGGACAGCAGCAGCCAGACTCCTTATGCTGTGCAAATAGGCTGGATAACACCACCTGGGGAGCTATGGTTAGTGAATGAAACTTGAGACAACAGGGGGCCCCTTTTGGAAAGGGGACCCTGGGCAATTGCCCTGTTTGCCCCCCCCTAACGCCGGCCCTGCTCCAGCCCTAAAGAGGAGTGTTCAATTTGAATTAGAAGGCGGGCTGGGCTCAAGAGGGGGGCGTTACTGGGCTCAGTTCATCTATTGTAACGCCCCTTTGGGCTCTTTCAGAGCTCATTTGCATATCACAAAAATGCTAATTAAAAGAAAATGAGAAGACATACAAAAGAAAGAAGACCACACCTGGATACAAGGTACCTTAATGCACACAACAGTACTTTTAGTTTAATTCACTCAAAACAAGTGACAGATTTCCTTTAAGTGTGTTGTGCCGTGTGAAGAAAATAAAAAGTAGAATTCAACTGTTATGAACGGTGATCCTTTCTTAAAGGGGAACCCTCATCCACTACTTTACATGCTACTTGATGGGCAGAAAATGTGCAATGAACGGACCTACAAAAAGTATACAGAGGGCGAAAAAAATCATCACTTTTTGTCCTGAGTGGCATACACAGCACTATAATGGTTGTGCAGTGACCTGGAAGGAGCCGAAGCGAAGGATAGGAGTGATAGTGTCTCTGGCTGTTACAGCCAATCACATTGGCTTTCCTCATATGATTGCTCCCTAGTGCCGTGAACTGAAAGGAGGGCGCACCCTTTCTTCCTTCAGGGGTACTCCCTGATGTTGAGGCTCCTGCCTGATAGTCGTTCGGGTATCCTTGATGTTGTGGGTTTTGTGCAGGTGCCTAACAAGTGGTGTAGGGTGCAATGGCGTACGGTGCAAGAGTCAGTAACCAGGCCAGATTTAAAAGAATAAATGTCTCTCTTTACTTAAATGCAAAATGGGAGTTGTAGTACATCCAATTATACTAGGCACAGTTCCAGCTGTACACAGTGCCGTTCTCTCTTAGATAGCGATGTATGAATTAAGTGTTTAGTTTATGTTTCCTGATCTGAAGAAGGGACCGTTCCGGCCCAGAAATGCGTAATCTGTGGAAACTATGAATGAATGGTGGGGGGAATGCAGTGGTGGACCAAAGGAAGCTGGAACTGAATAGTGAGGAGCAGGTAAGTATGCTTTCCTCCAAAGGTGTGGCAGGGGAAGGGGGAAAAAAAAGAAAGTTAAAACGCCAGACAACCCCTGGACATAAATAAATTAAGTCACATGATCAAAAGGTCCTGAGCATCCATGAACCATTATCCAACAGCAATGATACAATTGGTCCGCAGATAGTAGCATAACCTCAGAGCTGTTCACAATGTACACATACAAGTGCATCTCAATAAATTAGAATATCATCAAAAAGTTTTTTTTCCAGTAATTCAATTCAAAAAGTGAAACACATATATTATATAGTCATTACAAACAGAATGAACTTTTGCAAGTGTTTATTTATGTTAATGTTGATGATTATGGCGTACAGCCAAGGAAAACCCAAAATTCATTATTTCAGAAAATTTGAATAATTAACTCAAAACACCTGCAAATGCATCCTAAGCCTTTAAAAAGGTCCCTTAGTCTGGTTCAGTAGGCGACACAATCATGGGGAAGACTGCTGTCTTCACACACTTCACAAAGAGGGTAAGCCACAAAAGGCCATTGCTAAAGAAGCTGGCTGTTCACAGAATGCTGTATCAAAGCATATTAATGGAAAGTTGAGTGGAAGGAAAAAATGTAGTAGAAAAAGGTGCACAAGCAACAGGGAGAACCGTACCCTTGATAGGATTGTTAAGAAAAGCCCTTTCCTAAATTTGGGGGAGATTCACAAGGAGTGGACTGCTGCTGGAGTCAGTGCTTCAAGAGCCACCACACATAGACGTATCCAGGACATGGGCTACAAGTGTTGCATTCCATGTGTCAAGCCACTCATGACCAATAGACAACGCCAGAAGCGTCTTACCTCGGCCAAGGAGAAAAAGAACTGGACAGTTGCTCAGTGGTCAAAGGTGTTGTTCTCTGATGAAAGTAAATTTTGCATTTCATTTGGAAATCAAGGTCCCAGAGTCTGGAGGAAGAGTGGAGAGGCACTCAATCCAAGCTGCTTGAGGTCTAGTGTGATGTTTCCACAATCAGTGATGGTTTGGGGAGCAGGGTTGCCAACCAGAATTCTTATGTTTACTGGACAACTTATCCCAAAATCACGGACATCCAACATTTTTTGGAAAACCATAATGATTGATAAAGGTTCTATGTAATACATATTTATAGCTCAATATAATGATAAGAACTCATTACCAGCATTTACTGTGAGCTGTAAAATGATAATTACCACCAAAATAATCTAGTCACGTACCACCAGCCTCAAAAAAATCACGGACACATCTATTTTTTTTCACGGACACAGGAAAAAAGTGGCCTATTTTTACGGACTGTCCAGGACTGTTGGGGAGCTATGTCATCTGCTGGTGTAGGTCCACTGTGTTTTTATCAAGACCAAAGTCAGAGCAGCCGTCTATCAGGAAATTTTAGAGCACTCCATGCTTCCCTCTGCCGACAAGCTTTTTGTAGATGGAATTTTTATTTTCCAGCAGGACTTAGCACCTGTCCACAATGCCAAAAGTACCAATACCTGGTTTAGTAACCACAGTATCACTGTGCTTGATTGGCCAGCAAACTCGCCTGACCTAAACCCCATAGAGAATCTATGGGGTATTGTCAAGAGGAAGATGAGAGACACCAGACCCAACAATGCAGATGAGCTGAAGGCTGCTATCAAACCAACCTGGGCTTCCATAACACCTCTGCAGTGCCACAGGCTGATCGCCTCCATGCCACGCCACATTGATGCAGTCATTCATGCAAAAGGAGCCCTAACCAAGTATTGAGTGCATTTACTGTACAGGGTGGGCCATTTATATGGATACACCTAAATAAAATGGGAATGGTTGGTGATATTAACTTCCTGTTTGTGGCACATTAGTATATGGGAGGTGAAAAACTTTTCAAGATGGGTGGTGACCATGGCGGACATTTTGAAGTCGCCCATTTTGGATCCAACTTTAGTTTTTTCAATGGGAAGAGGGTCATGTGACACATAAAACTTATTGAAAATTTCGCAAGAAAAACAATGGTGTGCTTGGTTTTAACGTAACTTTATTCTTTCATAAGTTATTTACAAGTTTCTGACCACTTATAAAATGTCTTTAAAGTGCTGCCCATTGTGTTGGATTGTCAATGCAACCATCTTCTCCCACTCTTCACACACTGATAACAACATCGCAGAAGAAATGCTAGCACAGGCTTCCAGTATCTGTGGTTTCAGGTGCTGCACATCTCGTATCTTCACAGCATAGACAATTGCCTTCAGATGACCCCTAAGATAAAAGTCTAAGGGGGTCAGATCGGGAGACCTTGGGGGCCATTCAACTGGCCCACGACTACCAATCCACTTTCCAGGAAACTGTTCATCTAGGAATGCTCGGACCTGACACCCATAATGTGGTGGTGCACCATCTTGCTGGAAAAACTCAGGGAACGTGCCAGCTTCAGTGCATAAAGAGGGAAACACATCATCATGTAGCAGTTGATTGGCCCCCAAGGTTTCCCGATCTGACCCCCTTAGGCTTTTATCTTAGGGGTCATCTGAAGGCAATTGTTTATGCTGTGACGATACGAGATGCGAAGCACCTGAAACTATGGATACTGGAAGCCTTTGCTAGCATTTCTTCTGCGGTGTTGCTATCAGTGTGTGAAGAGTGGGAGAAGAGGGTTGCATTGACAATCCAACACAATGGGCAGCACTTTGAACACATTTTATAAGTGGTCAGAAACTTGTAAATAACTCATGAAAGAATAAAGTTACGTTAAAACCAAGCCACCATTGTTTTTCTTGTTAAATTCTCAATAAGTTTTATGTGTCACATGACCCTCTTCCCATTGAAAAAAACTAAAGTTGGATCCAAAATGGTCGACTTCAAAATGGCCGCCATGGTCACCACTAGAGATGAGCGAGCATACTTGTCCGAGCTTGGTGCTCGTTCGAGTATTAGGGTACTCGTAAGTGCTCGCTGCTCGGACGAGTATCTCGCCATACTCGAGGAAATGGCAACTTCCGCATCGTGCTTTTTTGGCGCCTATAAACACAGCCAATCACAAGCCAGGAGACTCTGCGGTACACCCAGCATCACGTGGGGCCCTTACATGTCGATAGCAGGGGTTGGCTGGCCTGATCAGGTGACCCTGGAATATACTAGTGACTGGCCGTGGTGCTCGTGCTCAGATGCTGTCTGGATGTCGTTAGGGATAGAGCTGCTGCCTTTCAGGGACAGTGTTAGGGCCTGCATTTAGTTCTCTGTTAGGCAGGAATCACCCACATAGAACCCAACAGCCCTTCTAAGGGCTAGAAGAAATTTTTTTTTTGTCTCCTGGCTTGGCTGGCTGGCTGGCACTAGTAGTGCAGCTATCGCCATATCTAACCCTGTTTTTTTTTTTATTGTTCTATCTCAGTGATACAAATCCATTGCACACAGCAGTGTGGAACCATTCTGTGTGTCACAGTTCAGCACACTCACTCCAATCCATATATACTGTCCAGGTGACACTTTCTGTACGTCAGAGAATACAACCAAGTCATTTGCTACCAATAACATCTACAGCTTGATCCCAAAAACTCTCTGTGCGACATTTGTCTGGGTCGCAGTCTAAATAGCCACCGTTAACAGGGTGTCAGTCAGTTCTACGATAGTTCCTGCACGTCACGTTCCCAAAAAAAACTAAATTTAAAAAAAAATATAAAAAACAAAATATAAAAAAAAAATAAGTTTTTTAGTTGTTTTAGCTCAGTGATACAAATCCATTTTACTCAGCTGCGTGTAACCTTTCTGTGTGTCACAGTTCAGCACACTCGCTCCGATCCATATATACTGTCCAGGTGACACTTTCTGTACGTCACAGAATACAACCAAGTAATTTGCTACCAATATCATCTACAGCTTGATCCAGAAAACTCTCTGTGCGACATTTGTCTGGGTCGCAGTCTAAATAAGCACCGTTAACAGGGTGTGAGTTAGGTCTCCGATAGTTCCTGCACGTCACGTTCCCAAAAAAACAAAATTAAAAAAATATATATAAAAAACTAAATTTAAAAAAAAATTAGTTTTTCAGTTTTTTTAGCTCAGTGATACAAATCCATTTTACTCAGCTGCGTGTAACCTTTCTGTGTGTCACAGTTCAGCACACTCGCTCCGATCCGTATATACTGTTCAGGTGACACTTTCTGTACGTCACAGAATACAACCAAGTCATTTGCTACCAATATCATCTACAGCTTGATCCAGAAAACTCTCTGTGCGACATTTGTCTGGGTCGCAGTCTAAATAGCCACCGTTAACAGGGTGTCAGTCAGTTCTACGATAGTTTCTGCACGTCACGTTCCCAAAACAACAAAATTTTAAAAAAAATATAAAAACAAAATATAAAAAAAATTAGTTTTTTTTGTTGTTTTAGCTCAGTGATACAAATCCATTTTACTCAGCTGCGTGTAACCTTTCTGTGTGTCACAGTTCAGCACACTCGCTCCAATCCGTATAATCTGTCCAGGTGACACTTTCTGTACGTCACTTAATTCTACCAGACTGAACAAGTTTGTGGGTTTCAGTACACCAGGCCCGTTTAATTTTTTTTTTTATATCATACACTTATATACAAAAAATGTTGAACCCCAGGGCTAAGGGTCGAGGACGAGGGCATTGGCGTGGGCATTCAATTACTGCAGGGGGCAGAGGCCGTGGTCCTGGGCAGGGTGAGACAGTACCTGCTGATGAGGGAGCTGTGGAACGCCGCAGAGCTACACTCCCTAGCTTCATGTCTCAACTTACAGGGACACGTGGTAGAGGACTGTTGAAACCACAACAGTGCGAACAGCTGATCTCGTGGATTGCGGACAATGCTTCAAGTAATTTGTCCACCAGTCAGTCTTCCACAAAGTCCACCCATGTTACCCAAGGGAGCACTCCTATGGCTCCTCCACCTCAACCTCCTTCGCCCCAGTCTGCCCCCTCCCAGGAAAATTTGGAATGCGATCCGGCATACTCTCATGAACTGTTTTCTGGACCCTTCCCAGAGTCACAAACCACTTCTCAGGTTGCTGCTGACCTCGTTCCCGATGCCCAAGTTTTCCAACTGTCGCAGTCTGTGGGTGATGATGATGATGATGATGACAATGTTGACTTAGTGGAAGAAGTTTGTAAAGAGGTGTCGGACGATGAGGAGACACGGTTGTCAGACAGTGGTGAAGTTGTTGTTAGGGGAGGAATTCCGAGGGGGGGAGCAGACTGAGGAATCGGAGGATGACGAGGTGACTGACCCAAGCTGGGTTGATATGCCGAGTGAAGACAGTGCTTCTGAGGCGGAGGCGAGTGCTGCACCAGAACAGGTTGTAAGAGGCAGTGGTGTGGCCAGAGGGAGAAGCAGGGCCAAAGCTGGTGCATCAGCAGCAACTGTTTCACGTAGTGAAGCTCCCGTGGCGGGGCCTAGATGTTCGCAAGTCTGGAGGTTCTTTAAAGAAAGTGAGGATGACGACAGACTGTGGTGTGCAACCTGTGCCACACCAGGATCAGCAGGGGTGCCACCACTACTAGCCTAACCACCACCAGCATGCGCAGGCATATGAGTGCTAAACACCCCACTCAATGGAACCAAGGCCGTTCACC